>WIUT01001491.1:0-29787 GCA_010645135.1 Tetragonula clypearis | reverse complement strand
AATATACAAATGACGAATTTTCGTCATTTGGCTGCTGGTGATTGTCTGTGAAATGACGAATTTTTGTCATGCAGACGCATATGTGTTAATGGTGTTAATCCTTATTATTAGGGAAATTTATTATGAATATAAAAAGTTAGGACTCAATCAAGTGCTTTGACACTTAAATTTAAAATAATTCAAAGAATGGAGTTAATGGATTTGGCCTGTGAAAAGACATAAATATTTATATTTTAATATGTCAGAATCCAAATTGAACGATATTTAAACAATAAGAAATAATCGTAATTCAACCAGCTTAAATTGTTTTGTCTTAGGCTAGAATCGGTAAAAATTACAACTTCGAAAATCTATTTATAATATAAATAGAATAAAATTTAATAAAAAGGAGGAAATTATTTACAAGAATTGATATTTTGTAAATGTAAAAAAGATTGTGATTTGCGGGAAATGAAAAATTATCAATACTAATCAATTATTAACACATAATCTACGAATGGATTGTGCATGCGTTATTACATAATACGGATGATTTTTTCCACTTATAAGAAATTTAATGATATTTTATTAAAATAATTAGTGGCATACGTATAGACTTCTGAAAGCGAAAAATTCCGTTTAAAAATTCAGGATTAAATATTGAATTAGAAGATATCAAGGAGGACATAATATATTGTTATTAGTTTTTTTTTGTGGATGGGTACATAAACGTTATATAAAGATTTTCCGTTTTTTTAAATAGAATTCTATACTTCTTTATATATCAATCAATGCAGCTTTTTATTTTCTATAAAAAAGAGTATTTATATCTAATTAATTAAAAGTAGTATTTATATTTAATAGTAAGAGTATTTAGTAAGAATATTTATATCTAAAAATTAAGTTCACAAGATATTTTAATCTTAATTCTATAAAATCTATTGAAAGATAAAAAAGAGCAGTATACTTGTGTTTATACTGCCCTTGTTTTTCATACATTTTATGAAATTAAAATTAGAATATCTTGATAATAATGATGAGCAAAACACGCGTAGAATTTTAATATAAGTAATATTTCCATATTTTAAAATATAAAAAAAGCAAAATATATAATTTTTTATAGGATGTTTTGACTTCCCCAAAAACATTTTACCATGAATATTCTGATATAAACTGTGTTCCTGGAATTAGATTTTCGGCGCAATTAATTTAAATGAAAAATTATTGACACTTTAAATTGCTATATCTTCGTACAAAAGATCATATCTATTTTAGAACTAATCTCATTTTAAAACATAAAGCTTCCATTTTGATCGTCCTAAATTTTTTTTTTTTTTTTTAATTTTAATATCATGCAGGTAAAGAGAAAAATGTTCTTTTCGAAAAAAAAAAAATTTTAGTCTTCAAGACCATTATGGATCATAAACATAAAAAAAATTTTAGTCTTCAAGACCATTATGGATCAAGTCATAAAAAATTTTTTAAAAATATTCGAATTTACGAGAATAAAAGTAATCTTACTTTCTCATTTACTATGTCATACATTTTTGAAGAAAAACAAACTTAGGTCAGTCAAAGAAATTCACGCTTTAAAATAAATTAAGATCCAGTAGATTGTTATATGATTTTCTTTTACGAGGTTATAACAGTATTTAAACTATCGATAAATTTTCATCATTATATGCTCAGTTATGCTTTTCACTGTAACAATAACATGTAACAAGTAAAGTAATTAATATTTTCTTGATTTATATATTCAACGTATGCTATTATAGAATTTTAGAAAAAGATACTTCTACAAAAAAAGATAAAAAAATGACTAAATGAACATGTTTATAATTTATACATAAATTTATCATTGTTGATTTCAGTCCAAAGGAAACTTTATCTACGAACAAAAAAACCGGATTACTATATACCTAAATGCATAGTTAAAAGTTTATTATTCAAAAAATGATTTGGGATATAGGAAAAATTGTAGGAACTGGAATGTCCTTTTAATCTTATTTAAACAAAATTTTGATACCATTTTCAAGAAATTTATCAAAAAAATCGAGAAGTTCAGAACTTTAAAGCTCGACCTACATTCTTTCAGGAATTAAAAAAAATCTTTTATATAGATTATTTTAATTAATACCAAACCAAAAATGTAAAAAAAAAAACAAAAATGTTAAAAAAAAATTTCAAGTGTAACTACTGAACTACTATATGACAAACACACAAAAGAATTTCAGATTATAGTGTGTTATATACAAAAAAACTTTACAAAACTAAAGCATTTTATTATATTTAATAATAAGAAGAAAAAAATCATTTACACAAGATGGAACGAAATATCAGCTTTAAAAAAATAATTTTTAACTTCTTGAACATTAAGGTATTTAATTCCCCAAAACATCTAAAAGAAAAAGAGTAAATAATGTAATATATTAGTTAATATATTACACACAATTGCAATATTTATTTGCTCATTTAAACAATTCTCCTCTATTTTAATATTTTACTTTATATATAATATAATATAATATAAAGTAAAATATTAAAATAAAGTATTTCGTTGTTTCAACAATTAGATAAATAAGATGTTTTAAATTGTAGTTATCCCATAGATCGCAATTATTTCTGAGAGCAGCATTGCAACGTTTATTCTGTCATAAACTTAAGTCCCATTATCAAGGATTATGATTTAGAACTTAACTACGATTTCGAGCCGAATTACTCGAGGGTTGAAAGCCGATTAAATTTAATTTAATATCTAATAATACCTAATAATTAGATTGGTTCAAACAGTTATTACTGAGAATCTTAGGAATAGACTTAAAGAATAAAAGCTGTAAAGCCACGCGAAAATTACTCGTCTATGAGCTGGACAAATACATATGTGGTTAACTGGCCTCGACTGTATAAGGAAATGCTACTTTGACAATTCATCGCCCCAGGAAAATAAATAACGCTCGACTTGGACAGCCAAAGCAAGAGATGAAAATCACGGTCTCAAAGACGGAAATCTAGCTTTCTGTGTAGCTAGTAAGCGGATATTCGCAAATCTGTACTGGACAGTTTTAACTGTGCGCTGTATACGTGCAAACGTACAAAGGAATGCAATTTACTGTTCACTACTTTTTCCTAAAATTGAATTTTTTGTCAAGCGATGTTTTGCTTAATAATGAGAAGAATTATCGATTGCTTATCCAATAATTATATTTAATATTTAAAAAAAGTTCATAAACTTGAGCAAACCTTTTATTATTGTAATTTATACTTTTATTTTTTGTACGCACACGTCTACAAGATGGGCATTAAAAAGAAAATGCTTTCTAATTTTATGTTGATTACACATAGTGTTAACATCTGTTAATTGAAATATATTAAAATATATTTGCAAAACTGAACGGAAAACTGTTATACCGCAATTTTCAGTAGAGTTGTGAATTCTGTGGTCACTTCGCAAGAGATCAATCACAATTCCAATTCAAGGAGTTCACAAACAAAAGTTAAAAACTGGATTTTTAATAATATATTCTTGACTAGAGTCACGAAGATTGAAAAAAACTTAAGAAACTTGAGAAACACAAAAGAATCAAAATCAAGCGATCAAGGAAGCGATTGAAAAAATCAATCGTTTCGACGATTCCACATTGGTTCTTATATTCATATTTCCTATCGTTGCTGGTGGTGGAAATGATATCCTGCTACGTCCGTAAAATGTCACTTGTCCAATTTTTCAAAAAAGATCTTGTTCTATTATGCGGTCAGGTTTCTCAGTATGAGATGCTTTCAAATAGCGTTCGATATCAGTTGTGTAAGAACGACGTTAACAGTTTTACTCAAGAAACGTACATAAGAATACAAAGATAGTAAAAATTTTAAACAGTATAATTATAATACAAAGATAGTAAAAATTTTGAACAGTATAATTATAATAATAGTACAACGGTAAAAATTTTGAACATAGTAAGAATATGCCCTTCACAGGACATATTTTCTAAAGTTATGAGAACATAGCAAGAATATGTTCTTATAACTTTAGGAGGAATCACGAATTGATGTTGAAATCCTAGTATCTGAGCGAGAAATTATTTTAATATCATGTTTTCATTTATTTTTATGGAAAAAAATTATTTGACTGATTGGATACTGCACTGCGATCCAGGTCATTCGCTCAATGGCTCTAATCACTGAGCTACTCTGGCTAAAGTGATGGTTTTCCTCCCAATGGACAAACATACATATAAGAACACTTATTTTTCGTATATTTACTTTAACGAATTTTTCGTTAATTCTCCAAACCAATTTCGTTTCCCTGTCTTTTTTCTATATTTGAATCGTATTGTTTAAAAACCAAAATGTTTACGAAATAATCACCATCATATCTCAAATGTTACATCGAAATTAAATGAATAAATATGTTTTTATTTATAAAAATCAGAGATGTGGCCAATAAATATGCACGAATGCACGATCGTTCGATGTATAATTCTGACATAGAAGTATAACAAGACGAAACAAACGATAAATCTCTCTTTCTCACTTCGTTTCTCATCTTGACCCCTCTTTCCCTATTTTACTTACTGCCAATTTATAACAAATTTATGAACGTCCAGGCAATTTATAATGTCCAGGAAAATTTAAATTAGTAATTTATCTTGCTTCAAAGACAAAGTAATTACAATAATAGTTATATAAATCATTCGAATAAAATATTTATTTTAATGTCTATCTATCATCAGCAGTGTTTATTTCTATCTTTTCCGCAGTTTTATTTTTATTGTATTTGTGTTCAAGAGATATAATTCTAGCACAGTACATAACATTTTCAGTATTAGTAAATTTTGTTAAAAAATGCTGTGTAGTGAGGAAATTGAAATGAATTAAAAAACAGCATTGATTAAATTTTGGACGGTTAAATATTTATTAATACTAATTTATTATTGATTTTAATAAATCAACAATGCATGATATTTATAATATATTCAAAATATTAAAGTTGAAAGTTCTTGCATCTATTTCAAATTTTAAATCGTTGTTTAAAACGGAAGTATATAGTAATAATTAATGTGCTTATTACATATCTATACAAACAAACTATTATTTTTTATTTTACATTATTATTTAAAGTTATCATCTAAAAATAATTTATTTCTTAAATAACATATTGCATTCATTCTTATTTTGAAATAGGTATCTTTGATATAATATACTTGGAGTAATTTATTCCTTTCATTTGGCATTTTCATTTCAAATAAAAAATATTCAATTTTGTGCATAAATAAATAATCAATTTTTTGCTTGATGCAAATCTACTGCATCGACTAATGTAAATACTAGAAAAACGTATTTAAGATAAAAAAAATAGTTTATTGCGTTTTTCTTCAAGAATTTGCAAAAGTTTGTTTAAAAAATGTATTTTGGTGATTTTTTTCGGCCACGATCAAGTATACATAGATAGATCACAAAACGATATTGAATCGGTGTCGATGATTTTCAATAGTTCGATAGCCTCGTGACTACATATATCGAAGAATTATGCTTCAATGATTCGAAGAGAAGAGCATGAATATATGCCTGTGACACTGCCGATAAATGATAATGTACGTTATCGAGACTGCTGTAAGGGAAACTCAGGTTTCAGAATTTCTAGTGAAACGAACGGTACGATTCGTAGTGAAAATATAATGTATATAGTCAAAGTCGACTAAACTCGAGCTTTTTAAACGAATATCATATTTATTACTTCCAAATATTATTTACACGATTTTAAATATTAAAATATTTTTTATAAAATTTATATTCGTATGGAAAATAAAAGAAAATAAAATTCTATATAAGATAAGTGGATTAATAATTAAAATATCAACTGAATAATTAGATGGATTTTTATCAAAGGCGAAAAGAAATGATCTTTCTTAAGATTTTCAAGAAAGAAATACTTATGCTTGATGAATCAAATTTCATCAAAGTAGAAATGAAAATTCAAAATTGTCTTTGTCAATAGAAATTGAAAATCATTTAAATATAAAATTATTTTTTAAGAAAGCGTATGAATCGTCTTTTCTAGAAACTTTTTAAATACATATCTCGTGTAAATTTGGAAAAAATGCAATGAAAGCAAATTATCGGTAGATAAATAACAGGAACTGAGGAGGAAACACGAATATCTTACTTCTTGCTCATAATTTTTCATCTTTTATTCGAATTTCCGCTGCTCTTGCGAGAAATTCTTCTTTTTTCAACGCATCAAATTATTCAATTTTTTTTTTTTTTTTTTTTTTTTTTTTTGAAACAGCTAACAAATGTTAAGTGCTAAATGTTAAATAACATTAATAGGACTATTGCTTTGAAACTCCTGCATCATGAGTAATATTGTGATATGTTGATTTAAATAGATTGAGACTACTCTAAATGTCAAGTATTAACTGAAGTATTCATTTTCTGTAGATAAACTTGTTTACTTGTTGAACAACTAAACTTGTTCATATTCAAGCCTAATTTTTTTTTATTGTCCTAATGTATGTTGTAAAACCATTCGTTAAGTAAATATATTTGTAAACTTTTCTGAAAGAATAGGGAAGAAAAAGAAGAATCCGAAAAGAAGAAATTCAAAAATATAACAGAATTTAAGTTTTTAATTTTCCTTGATACGATTTATTTGCCTATTAAACAAATATTATTGTTGTCTTAAATATTACGATGTTTGAAGCATATTGAAGGAGTCACATTAGAATTATCGATACTGTTTTTATATAATATTAACCGATAATAATGTTAATCGACAACAGTTTTCATTGACAATATCTTTCTCCGACGACAATATTAACCGACAATAATATTTGTGTTACTATAGTTAATCTCGTTGATTTCTATAACAAAAGATAGCATAAAGATTTAGTAGTGAGAAAACAAACAATCAAATATAGTTGAATAGAAAATATATTGTTTGTGTATAATGTATTTGTTTGAAAATGCTTATGTATTTACATATGTTGAGTACAAAATATACAAATAAATACAATATATTGTACAAAATACAAAACATATGAAATGTTAAATACAAAAAATATTATTTTCGAGAAATTGAAGAAAGAATATGTAAAATGTAAAATTTCGAACATAAGGCAACGCAATAAAAGTATTTAGTACGTTGAATTTATTATAAAGTAATAGCATGTAGTAATGTAAAAAATTAATTGTATTATATTCTTGGAGATTTCTTACAATTCTCTAGTTCTCTTTCGATTTATCTTTTCTGAAACTTTTTTTTTTATTGGTTCTTCATTTGCAAATTTTTCCAAAGTGATTTCATCTGCTGCTTGCTCTTTTTATTCTATTTATAAGAGAGAATATACCGGAACGTCTACCTTGCAGGCATTATCATCGTCGACGCCACGATTTTACGCTATGTTTTGTGTTCTTGGTAATTAGAATGTATTGATATCTACCAACTACATTTTCAGTGGAAATAGTGGACAAGGAAAAATTAGATCATTACGTCGTTTTCTTATATCATACCATACAATAATATTATTATATTGAAAGGGAAGTAGAAATTTCACTTCATTTGGAATTTTTAATGATTTCAAAAACGTTAGACACATAAAATGCCTAATTAAAGAACTAAGTGTTTCATCAATTCCATTTATTGTCGTATAAATCTATTCTTCTGCATTTTTCGATATAAATTGGCGAAGATGGAGAAGTAGCCTTTCAGTCTTGTACTACTTCATCGCGTTCAACTCAACAACTTTAAAATTAAATTAAATAAACTTAGAATTTAATAGAATACCTATCTCTTCAACTATAGAAACTCTGTAGAAGGATCATATAAATATTTTGTCGCTTGGAAAACAAAAGTGCATATACTATTGGAATTACAGTCACTGTCATTGTTTTCACCTTTCATATTAGCATGAATACTATATAGTTATTTTATGAAAATAGGACATTTTTTAAATTTTCTTCCGTTGTATTAATTTAAAGCTTTAGGTACTTCTTCAGGTATAAATATAATTCTGACATACTTTGAGGTGTTGTAGTATTATTTTTTCACGTACATATTGCATTTGTTAAATCTGTTAGATATATATTGGATGTATCCTCTGTTAGATATATTCAGATGTATTTTTTCACCACTGTAGTTATATTTGTATATCTGTATAGTAATAATGACGCATGGTTTTTCATTGTTGTTTATTGCCAATTCCTTAATTTTGTTACATGTTTTCAATACATCATAATTAAAAGCCTCAGAGGCATGACCGTGCTTCAGTGGATTGTGCTTTCAAAAAAAAATTATTTGTTATTCAAGTACACCGTAACTACAGTTGCATATTCATATTATTGTTCCATTTTTCTTACATATCCAATAATATAAATCATTTCGATTTCTATTTTTGTTATAGATATAACCGTTAATATAAATTTTTATTTTATTTTTTATTGATAATAACAGCTACTTGTGCAATAACAAATTTATTGTTCTCTGTATATAGAGAAGACATCTTTTTAACAACAATCGCACAACTCTCATAAATTTAGTATTTGGTTGGCCAAAAGTAACTGCTTTGCAAATGTGCAAATGAAAGGCAAATTTTTCGTTCAAACTTTATTAAACAATATATTTTCCATTTTGTTCAATTATCTTTTGCCATCTTTCAGACAACTTCATCCGCGTTCAAAAAAATTCTTATCTTTTTTAACAAAAAATAATTGCAAGGACGACTTGACATCAATCAAATCATCGCAGTGAAATTTAACAATCCAATTCTGACTGTCATAATTTTAAGGCTTTTTCATCATACACATCAGATTTTTATGAGTTTGCGCAGCGTTTTTTTTTTTTTTTTTTTTTGTTTTTCCTTTTCGGAAGTAGCACAGTAAAATATGACGAAAATGTTTTTTCTAATTTTTCATTTTGAAATCGACGCCAAATAAACAATTGTTAACGAAATCGAATTCATTTCTTTTTCTAAAATAAACTTATTTTTCTGAACAATAAGATATTAGATTATATATACAATGAATTTGCAGTTTGAAGTTAGTTACATTTTAAGATATACATATATGTCCATCATAGATGGACAGATGGACATATGGATAGATGTCCATCTGTTAGAAAAATATGCAATTAGTTTTTGGCTAATAACTTATCTGAAGATACTCTAATTCTAAGCAATACAGGCAAACGCAGCGAACAGATTGATAAGTCGAAGTACAATAGACTGAAGTTATTATCTGTTGGTGCCATCGGAAGAAACTGTTGCCGATTAATGTTGTTATCGATCAAATCTAGTATCGTTGAATTGTTGTCCATGATTTCAATGCGACCATTAAACAGATATTCATGAACTGCTGATTTTTATCAATAGGAAATATTACAAATGAATGAATTTTTTTTCTTACTTCAAGAAATTTTAACCAAAGATTAAAATACGAAATAAGATGAAAAATAAAAGGAAATCTATCAATTAAAATTAAAATAAACAACAAGGTTTATTTGTTCGATATAAATTACGAAATTTTTAAAGCAAAGTATTTTCATTTTCTTTTATCCCTAATTTAATTCAATTTAATTGTTATAAAAATAATTTTGCAAAAAATTAAGTCGACAAATTCAGTCTACCTACAGGGATACGTATACGTATTATCGAGCGCATAAGTTTCATTTATTCAGGACAAACCACGATCTGGAATTCAATTTTCCTCGACGTTTCTCTTGGATAGAGATTGTCCAATAGAGGTGTGTTAATTACACAGAGCCGAGTCCTAATAACGATTGAAATCGAAAAAAGGAATTAATTGTTGATAAAGAGATGAGAATCAAATTGAGAAATTAGATAGATTTCTACACTTCCTGATAGCATAGTGATATTAATCATCAGCCATGATAATACTTCTGAATTAGCAATTAAAAGCAAAGTCGTTTAAACTGATTCTTTAGTCCAGCAGAGAGCACATTCAATATAGCAACGAGAGTTCGATACTTACAGGATACGTTTTTAGTTTTGTAATATGTGAAAGGGAATATCAAACACATTCACAAATTCGATGTACAATAAAATCAAAATACAATATCCAAATCTTCAAAATCGAAATTGAAATTCATCAAATAAACATCTTCTAAATTAACGATAATCAATGAAACATGTTTAAATGAATTCTACACACTTACTTTATTGGTATTATATATATATTAGAAATACGAATATATTCTCTCCTAAATTTACTTATGTTCAATAATGTTAGTTTAAATTTCGGAGAGAATATATTCGTATTTCTAATAGATACATTTATTTAGCAAAAATATACTAAAGCCTATGAACTGTACAATCTAATGATGTTTTTACAAATTCTTACAATAAAATTATTCAAATTAAAATCTTGACTTAGCAAAAAAACTTACAACGAAAAAAAATTATAGTTGATTGGTGCAATCATTCCTTTAATAAATAAAAATAAATAAAAAGCTTGTAAAATTTATTTGTCCGTTATTTTTTATTTACGGAGAGCTATGAAAATGTTAAAAAATTGAACGTTTATCAAATACAATAAGAGATAATAAGAAACTAAATTAAAGAAATTAAATCTTTTTTATTTTTTGTTCATAAGAATGAAAATAAGAAAAGTCATGTTTCTTATTACCTCCAAATACTTTTTGGAGGTAACAAGAAATATTATTGATATAAATATATTGATTTAAACTTTACGATAATAAGCGAGATATTTTGCCTGTTTATTGAGATTTTACTTCAAAGAAAAATCAATTTATAGTACCTTATAGCAAAGACTTAGTGAAGAATTGTTGTTTTCTGAAACGATTTTGCTTGCCTTTTTTACATGTTTACATACATTAGTTTTTCAATCGTCCAGTCATCATGAAGTATTACGTGAAATCGCAAATTACATTGTCAATTAACAAACAAGATATTTTACTCAAAGCTATAGACGATTTTTCTTTTTTCAGAATAAAATTTTTTATCAATTTTTTGTTTATCTGTTTGATACTTATTATATTCTAATATTTTTGTAAATTAACAGTTATTTATTTTCACGGAAAGAAATTTGTGTTTAAAACTTTTTATACTGACTTTCGCTAATTTTATTTTCATCACTGTGTGAAACAAATGAAAATGAAAAGTAAAAAAAGTAAAAAAATTATGGCAATAGTATATATGTACTTTAATATATATATGATGTTTTCCTTAACTCCTCAAGAATTTTTATTAGTAACAAGGAAAAATTGAGAATTATCGATGTATAATGTAATAAGAAATAATATTTATTTCCTCCGCGATTTAATTAAAATGACGTAATATTTTTTTCTTAAAAACACTTAGATGAAATGTTCATCAGATAAAAAAATTAGAGTTCTTCTAATAATTTCAAAACACCCGCTGTATTTCGTATATATTTTATTACTTCATCTGTTTCTTGAGAATGTTTTCCATTTTTCCCTGATATTACTTTAAATGATATCAAAGAATTTTAAAATGAAGAAATATAACTGTAATGTATCCAATTTAACTTTTTTACAGTGATAATTTATTTAATTTTTTAAAACGTTTTTATTAAAAATAAGAATAAACGTTTTTATTAGAAGTAAGAATAAAAATGCAGATGACTAATGCAATGACAATGAATGGAAACATGAAATAAATAATTAAATGCTTTGATATCATTTTTGAATATAGTTTATGGCTGTTGTCGCAATCAATTTTTTTTCACATTCTTTCACATTCTTTCAAATCTTTTTTAGCTAACAAAGATTACAAAAGATATGTGTACGCACCAACAGAGTGGTTTTGTACGTATATATTATGGCAAGATTTCAACATTTTTAAATTTTAAATGCAAAATATAAAAAAATTAAATTCTTCTAATAATTAGTATACTGAAATATATATTGAAAAAGAAAATTGCGCAATGTCGAGAAAATGTACGAAAGATGAAATTTTAAGCTTTATCGTCGCAATTTCATAAATTGGAGAATTGTATGATGAACACAGAAGACATGTATAATGAACACTTCTAACATAAACGTACGAATACATAGAAAGAAATGATAGAATAGAAAATACTTTGTATATAACAAAAATGCTTTATAGTAATATAAGCTTTATAGTCTGTAATGTAGCAAGAATTTCCTTTGAATATACATGAGAAAGTGACTTCCTCTGTCATCGTTTATACTTTAAAGAAAAAATGCAGTAAGTACGATTCGACATCGTTATCGCACCTTTTTCAAACAAATACTTTAAAAAATTATCTTAAATTTCAAATTCTTCGGCAAATTTTACATCGGATTTCAAAAATTCAGATAATTAATATTATGTTTAACAATAATAACCTTATGAAATGAAATAATTTAATGTGAATATAATTTAAATGTAATATAATTTAAAATTAAATAATAAGTTATTGTCTTAAAAATGAAATAATTATTTATTGTCTAATAATTTAAAATGAAATAATTATTTATTGTCTAATAATTTAAAATGAAATAATTATTTATTGTCTTGCTTATTGTTTATTAAACCAGTTAAATTTTTTGTTTGAGATGATAATTCAACATAATAAATACATATTATAAATACATATATACTGCCATTCAAAAGTCTTAAGACACAAACTTTTTGATAGAAATTCAGTATTTAAACTGTTCGTTTATGAAATCGATTAATTGTATAAAAAAAAAGTAGAGAGATTAACAACATAATATACTTTATAAAACTTAATAAGATAGTATAGTTTTTTAAAATTTTTTGTAAAATGTGTACTCAAAGGAATCTGTGACGTATTAATATACAGTGGATACAGAAAGTTTTCGTACACTATCTAGATTCATTTTCAAGCGTGAAGCCTCTACTTTTACAGTACTGAATTCATTTCTTCAAAACGATGATTTTACATTATTTTCAAGAAGGTAAGCAAAGATATTTTTTCTTTCGAAAATTTTGCACATTGCAAAATTTTTTTCATAACTAAAGCAACTATGATATCGAAAATTGAAGTCTCAATATAAAAATCCTTTGAAATCCTTTAAAATTTATTGTACATTTTTTCTCACGAAGTTACAAGACCATCGACAATTTTTCATGAGTGTACGAATACTTTTTGTATCCACTGTATTAACACTTAACAGATTCTTTGCTGTATAAGTATCATTAAATTCTTTCCATTTTTGAAATAAATATAGTACTTACTTTTTCTTAAGTTTTATGTGGCAGTATATTTATTATAACATAAGAATTATTATACATTATTGTTTGATATTGATTACTAATTATTTGCATATTTATTATGGTTAGAAAATATTTAAGAACTTACTATTGTTAAAACTGTTAAATATTTATTGTTAAAACCATTAAATATTTAAAGACAAAAAGAAAATAATGTACTTATACGTATTATACGTAAGTAAAAAGAGATTCTAATTATAAAAGTAATCTTGTATCTGATTTGATCTGATATCAAACATGTTATGTTATATACAAAGTGTGAATTTTTTGAAACGTTTGGTAAGAGGAAAGAGTATTCTTAGCAAGACTCAGAAGATTATATGTCACATATAAGCGTGCGATTCATTCGTCAAAAATTTTATGATGACTTTGTTATCCGTGGTTACCAAGGAATATTTATACTAAAAGAGGCATGTTAAGTGTAAACAAAGGATTAAGCGAATAAATGAACTATAAGCGATTACAGATTGGTCAATCTTAACCAAAATGGAAAGAAGACAAACGTGCAAGAAAAATTTATTCAACACTCCACGTCGTAGATCAATGACTCTTAAAATTTTAAGATATTGAATTGATTAATTATGAATATTTTTTTTCTATGAATCACGAATTTACAAGAATGCTAGTTAAAGCTTTTGTTAGCACATCAATATGCACTAGCTGTATGTGACTAAAATGATTAAACAAAGACCGGTTAAAATTAAAAAATTGTGGACTGTATTTGGCACGCTGAATATCAAAAAATTGTCTTTATATTATGCGATTACCACCGACGAACAAAGAAATACTTAACTAACAATATCTGACGAACTCCAAACAGTAGAAGTTTTAATGCTATAGTTGACGCTATTACATGCGACAACTATAATAGATATGTTTGTATCATTTTAAATTAAGTATATTTGCCATCGGTAGAATGTTTATCCTTACAACACTATAAAGTATACATAAGTAAACAGAAAAGTATGAAGGTCCACGTAAATCGAAATTCAAATGTGAACTTAAACCACAATTCGAATTTTAATCAAAATGCCTATGGTGCTATTTCCCGAGCATTGGAAAACCGATTAAAATTCCAATACCAATACGCTGTCGACGTTGGCGGTTCAATCGATTGAGGAAAACATTCCGATATTCGACAGAGAACAACGCGTGAATCTTAACGATTTAGTAACGATGTAAACATCAAATGTAATGTGAACCTAATTAATTATTATTAAGGGTCTCAGGTTGATTTGTATGTACGTAGGCGTGTATGCGACGATACATGTATAATTTATGAACGATCATAAATAAAATGAAATTTTTTTGAAATAAATAAAATAATGAAGATATATTTTTTCATGTAATTGTTGTTACGAAGACTTATAAGACTAAATGAAACTATTTCAAAAAAATTTAATATAATCTTTACAGTTAAAAAACTGTATTAGTTTTAAGGAGTGAAATATTTTTATACGAGGTAAATTTGAAAATTTTTTGAATTCTAATCTTTTCTATCCCGTGCATTCTTTTCATCATATATAAAAATGTCATCGTCCACTCTTCTAAAATATAGAAATTTTTTACATTCCAAATAAAAGATTAAAAAGAATTATTTTGGAACATTAATACTTCGTATAAATTTATTTTATCGAATAAAAATTCAATGGTATTAACATCTTTTAAAAATTCGAAAATATGACGTATTCCTTTGGTTTAGGTTAACATTTAAAAAAAAATGCAAGTGATGCTTGGTTAGATAAAAATTTTGATAGATTTTGCTTGTTTCAGTTTTTTATCATTTAAATAAAGTTTAATTGAAATGTCAGAATAACATTTATTGAAGGTTATTTTTTCTATCTTACTTTCAGAAACTATAAAAATGAAATCTTTGATTAATTCTGTAATTTATTGAGAATATTTTGTGATATAATTTGAATAATTATAAGGTTCGTTCCTTTATATAATATAGTAATATCATCTAGGTAAATAGATAAGTTTTCACAAGGGGCATTACTACCGAAAAGGTATCGTTGATTGCAAAAGCAAGGAAAGTATAACATTCTTGGAAGGATCCGTTTTTTATAATTTGATGTATGATGCATATCAACTCTGACTCGTCTTATTTCAAGAAAATTTTCGGTACTATAAATATTAGTATAATAAATAAATACAAATATTTCTAACAAGATTATATCTTTTAAATTTCGATAATATGTGGTCTCTAGACTATGTTTTTTCGATATCTATATAAATGGTGTTATTTTTGTTAAAGGCGATTTTCTATTTCAGATATTGGCTAGTCAGAATGAAACTATTTAAATCCGCTCTACTAGTATCTTTTATTATGTCAAATTTATTAAGAATTTTTTTATAAAATGCTTAGTTTCTGAGAAAATCAAGACGTGAATCAAACTAATTTCAAACACTAAATCTAAACAAAATCTATTTTCTTTAAAATAAAGTTTTAAATGAAAAAATTTTATTCTACATTTTTAACTTATTTTTTTCAAGTAGAATAACTTACTGTTAATCATATTATCATAATAACCTACTGTTCATCAAGTAGAATAACTTACTGTTAATCATATTATCATAATAACCTACTGTTCATCATATTTTCTATCCAGAATTAGATAAATTTAAATATACTTGATAAATTTTCAAACTCGTTTTTCTCGAAGACGTAGTCCCAAATCAAAAAATTTTATTTCGCGTTTTCGACTTATTTTTTCATCAAAAATCATCCCTTACCCAGTTGTACCATCGTTACCGGAACAGGTATACAAACTGAACTACTCAAGTGGAATCATCTAAATAACTCCGTTGTTTTTAGAGACATGCATAAACTTTTTAAAAGTTATTCAATATTAAGAAAGCCATAATATGGAAATAATTTTTTTTGTAGGTGAAACAGCTTCGAAGATTTTTAGGTTACTTTCACTTTTTTAAATGGAATGATATATTTTTTTTTATCTACTAATCAATTAATGATTAGCAGCTAAAAAAATTAATCAATTTTTTTCTTCGAGAAAATCGAGATATGTATTTCTCTTTAATATTTTCAATTATGCAGCGAGAAATATTTCGATACTTCAAAATGTAATTTCATTCATATTATTATTTCAAACTACTTTAAACTATCTTAAACCGATTTTTTGAAATTATTCAAAGATATCTTGTTAAAATCCTAGATATTCAGAGATAATTAATGTGGATATTCTACATGAGGAAAGTATACCGTATACAAAGTTATTCCGTATACAAAGTTTCGCAAATTTTTACTAAAAACATTCTTTGCAATTTATTGAAATATCATTCACTAATCGAATTATTTAGATTTATTTTCTCCAATTCGTCCTCGCGAATTTTAATGAAACTTTTAATTACTTTATTACTCAATTTTACTATTAATACATATAACAAGAAAAAAAAGAAATGGATAGTCGGATAGATTTAGACAATGACTTTAAAAAGCAAAAAAAAACTACGTTACATGGATCATCGATTATTAATATCAATCAATATGCATCACGATTTTAATATATTGTGAATAAATTCATGAATGTTATATTAATTGAAGATATAATATAAACTCAGCATCAGATGAATGACGAAACTGTTTGAAACGACAGCGTGCAGTCACGTCCAATGTCCAGTCACGACAATAGTCCATCTGATTTGAAATTCATATACACAGTAAGGCTCACAATTTTTGTTAAAAAATCAACTTGTATTTCTTCTTAAACATCCTAACTTTAAAAATAAGAATATGGAATAATTATGCATTTTATTGATTCTTCCTATTTTGCCTATTTTTCCTTAAACGCTTTATTATATCATTAAAACGAGAAATCAATCGAGGGAAATTGATAAAATAATGTTTTATATGTAATCATATATATATATATATATATATATATATATATATATAAAGTAATATAATTACCAATTAGTCAAATATTTTTTTGATATTATTCCGAAAAGTACCAATTTCCAATCGATATGTAATTTTGACGAGGAATGATCCCAAATATAAAATTTTAGCTTCAGATATTTATTAATTTCTGAGATATTAAAACTTTGCGTGCAATACATTGAATTCTTTTATATACAGGGTGTTAAGTTTAAATAAGAACAGTGGAATATCTTACAAGAAGTTCATGTTATCTTAAAAATGTTATTACAAAAATTGTTTGGTATGAAAAGGAACATTATTTGATATAAAGATTTTCTGTAATATTCCGTAAAATAATAGTACCGATTTTAAGATCAAATTAATTTTTTTGAAATAAAACTTTATATTTATATTAATATCATAAATAAATATTGACGGCGGATTTGTCTTATAGAAA
Source organism: Tetragonula clypearis (assembly GCA_010645135.1). NCBI lineage: Eukaryota > Metazoa > Arthropoda > Insecta > Hymenoptera > Apidae > Tetragonula > Tetragonula clypearis. The sequence goes on along the minus strand of WIUT01001491.1, from coordinate 12,236 downwards.
AGTGATGACGAGCGCGGGCCAATCATCTTAAACTGAACCGTTTGATTGCCCTGATGTAATTTCTCTAGAAACGGTGAAATTATTAAACATCGATAGGATGATTGATGCCAACCGTTTTTAGAGTATACCAAACATAACAGGCACACGGGTCAGCCGTGAAAGCAACCATAAACTATCGTGTCACAACAGCCGCGATGGAGCGTGGTAAATATTAGGATTTCCTGCCAGCATAAAAAACGGGTGAACCGTTGTCCTTATCTAAAAGTAGAATAATAAATTATTTTACGTGGACAAGAAGCTTAACGTCTTTCATACACATAATTCTATTAATTATCTTGTAATTAGAATTATAGGAAATTCCCCGAATATATAGCGATTCATGTTATTGACCAAATGTTGCAAAAATTGTTTGAAAACATCGCACTATATTTCCACTTGTATTATTATTTAGTTTATTACATACGTTGCATCAAATAAGTTATTAGAGAATATAAAATACATATATTACTCAAACTATTTAATAAAATTATAATTAAGTAGTATAATTACAATTAATAAATTATAATTATATAATATAATTAACAATAGTATAATCAGTTTAAATGATGTGGAAATATTACATAGTGAAAGTATACAGTATAATTACCAATTAATATAGTGTTTAAATAAAAGGAAAAACTTAATTACAATGTTATAATTTAGAATATTTGCATCTTTAAGAAATTGTAGGAAATTTTCGTAAAATTTTTCATTAATGAGACCTAAATGGATCTCATCGGTGAGACTATTCCTGAATCTATTGTAGGAAATTCTAAATCTATTATATAAGACGTTCTTGCAATTTAAAAGACATTTTTAAAATAAAATCGCAATTTTTTAGGTACGTACTTTTTAGTTATTATATTGTACATGTAAGCGGATAAGTTTGGTGTGTCCAATTCTTACAGTTAGTTTGGTTAGGATAATTTGATCTCTTTTACTGAAAAGGAATGTTGAGTTTTTATCAAAATAGCTTTCACGCATCTTATGATTGTTAGATACAAGAATCCAATCATTTTTCTTCTTTTTAAAATTTTTTTGAAAATTCTTGTGAAATAATAGCTATTTAGCTGAATCTTAATTCTTTGTACATTCGAATTTTGAAAATCTATTGAAATGTACTTGTTTGAGTTAATGTGATAATAAATTTGATATCTTTGGAGTTTATTTTTAGTTTGTGTCGTTATTTCTTCGATGATATGCTGCGTTAATGAGCGTGGTGCCTTCAATGTTAATTTCTGAGAGAAAAGATTGCAATATAATGTAAATTATAATTACAAACTTAAGTTTTTCTTTTCTTTTTTTTATATAATTAGAATGTTCAATTAGTAATTCAGATCGACAGTAATAAGTAAATGTAATTAGCAAAAAACAACTCTTTGAATTCTCAAAAACAATGTTGTTAACATGTGATTTTATATATCCGTCGAAATTTTGTAAATGAAACATTCTGTCGAGTTGAATTAAAATCGGTGAAATGGTCTGGGATTTTAAGCGAAGGAATTTACATGTTAACGCCATTATTATACATTAAACACTTCGAGTGCATTGTGAAATTGGTCGTAATATGTTCAAGAGAAATGTAGAGAATGTTAAGAAATGTTTGACGTGTTAGATCGGTGGAAATTTGTTTTAAAAAGTTACCACAAAATTGACTTTGAGCGTGATTTTCAATCTTCTTTTTGCTGTATTGTATTCTACTCATGCGGAGAAAAAATCTCCATGGAAACATGGAGCACAAATGATCGTGGAACGTTCGTGGAAAATTTGTTAAAAGTATTATCATAACTTTCTAATTACGTAAGTTTCATATTTCCAGAGAAACATGTAATCATTTGTCTGTTTGCTGGTTCACATTTGATTATAACGATATCAAATGTTTCGATATCAAATGCATTTTATACTTCTAACGAGTAGAATATCATGTATGGATTTAAAAGAGACGAATTCTGTTACAAACCCGGGAGTAGTCCAGCGGCAATAATTTCTTTTAACAGCATCGTTATTACGTGTACCTGAAATACGATAGTCGTACCAAAAATGTAAACAAACTCCCGACTATATACTACAACGTCCGGTTCTTCATTATTGTTTCTCCAATCGATACGTAGTTTTTATTTCGAGTGCTCATATTGAGTGTTAACAATGGTGCGAAAATGTATAAATATTCGTCTAAGTATTTCGTCGTCAATAGATGAGTCGTTGAAAAACTTGAAAAACTGTGATATGACATATACATATAAAGTGTGGTTAATGCGACGCAGAAGGCATCTAATTGTAAGATCTAAATAGATGATGTTTTCTACATTTGGATCAATGCAGCAATGGATTATTAGCACATGGAGAAATAAATAATCACTCTTGTACATTCTATGTCGCATTATGTAATGTTAATATTTTACACGTGATATTGCGTCACATAATTTGTGAGAAGACTCTCCGAAGAATTAAACAACGAATTCAACAAGTGTACTCAGAAACAATGATTCCTCTTCATCATTGGAAATTACGGTATTTTAAGAAAAAATTATTATCGCTGGATGCCCCAAAAGTTACGACAAAATGAAATTTTAAAAAAAATATTTTATTCATTAACGGAAGGCAGTTTTTCAAATTATAACTATTGAAACCTTCGTAATATAAAATTTTAATCAGGGATGTCAATGTGTGGGCAGGTATTGTGAGAAACAATGTAATTTCTTTTTACCAAATCGTCGAACCTCTTCTAATGACCTTCAATTTCTGCGTTCTTTTATGCTTGTTGAACGAATTTCGACGTGTTATACTGTATACGGAACAGCATTATATTTATTTTATGTACGATGATATCGTTACATTTTCATGGTAATTCAATCCGGCAGTTTTTATATTCTTTGTTCGAATTACGATGGATAGTTAAAGGCCTGCATTACATTTATCGAATTTGTAAGAGAATGATCTGAACAAGAAATAAAAAGTGTGCAACAACTAAAAAAACGTATAAATGAAACCTTACAAAAGATAAAATCTATGTAAATATCTGTTTGTTGTTACAATTGTCTATCGATGGAACAACTTTATACTATCATTATACTGTGATCATTATAATATAATTATTATAATATTAAATAATTAAATTTCAGTTTTATGAACTGAAAATTTTGATAAGAAGTATATGTTTCTACGGCATAAGTCGCTTTTAGTAGAAAATCACTAATTGACATTAATCACTAATTTGAGTTCTCCAACACTGAATTCATCAAAAGAGGGAATATAGTCAACTTTTCTTTTTCGCCGATTTAAGTGTTCTGTTAGCTATTGTTAATGTTCTTTGCAAAATACATACGTCTTATTAAGCATGTGTTTCTTAGTTTTTATTGTTTCTTCGTTTCTACTAGGTTTCTTAGAACTTTTAGAAATACATTTGTTATCTAATTCGAGAATTGTTTTCGAAGTTTTCGAGATAATTATGGAAATATTACGTGGATTTACGTTTGCTGGCTGGTGTATCAGAAGTGTATCATAGAAAAAAATTTATTCTCAATAATTCTTAGAAACGATTCTTTGCTTTCCCTGTATTTCCACCTAAGTACAAAAATACATATACATCCGGATAAAGAAGATAGAACAGCTATGGATTTCGATACAACATTACTTAGAAATTTGCGAGTACACATAGTTACACTGGTCATACAAATATAAATATAATTTTGTGGGATTCCGGATGAGCCCCCAATTTTTTAGGAATCTCAGAAGAGTTCCCAATTTTGTGGGAATCCCGGACCAGTTCCCAATTTTGTAAGATTTGATAGAAAACAAAAATTTTAATGCGACCGTTACAAAGAAAGATCAAGATTTAAACACATTAGTGATTTAAAAAATGTATTATAAAAGAATTAAAATTACAAAAAGAATATACTGTAAAATGTATGTAAAATGTAGAAAGGAAAATAAGACAAAAGAAAAGTTATTTAAATTTTTATCAAAAGAATGACAACAGTTGTAAAAAAGAAAGGAGGATATACAAAATATTGATATAACAATATCTTTGATGAATGTAAGTAAATTTTCATTTTTGTATCTACTTTCTTCCGATTAAATCAAATTTTTAGAAAATAGACTCAAGAAGTTTACATCTAATTTTTTACATCTCCATAGATGATTAGGACCTTAAAGTCTGCCAATATTAAATAATATTACAAAAAATTTCGGAAGTTGATTGATAAAGCTAGTCATTTCGACGAAGTGGAAGTCATAGTTATTCGAAATACTGCATGTAAATTTTCTGAAGAAAACGGCATAACAATTACCGCAATAGACTATTTTGGACTATTTTGAATTTGAAGTTCTTTAAACTGTGAATTATTATAAAGATTGCACTCTACTCACTATTAAAGAGTTAGTTTTATTCTTACATACTTTTATTTGATATATGAATGAAGAATTATTAATAAAGATGAAGATGAAGAGTTATTAAGAATACAAATTCGATCCTTAGTATTTATATGTAGGTATACGACGTCGATAATCGTTCGATGTTGCAAGATCTGTAATTTGAAAACGTTCTGTTTTCCGCAGACGTCATGGTTTAACGAGAACACCATTTTTCCATCTTCATGCTTTACAAGGATAATACAAAAAAAGTGGACATGCAACATCAACTAAAATTTTTCATCAATTCTTAAAAATTAGGCGTGGAAATGCAACTTGATCCTAGGTTATGGGGAAAGATAGATCGTGTTTTCCTGTCCTATTCAAGTTTTTGACACAATAATTTCTATTGAAATGTTGTGAAACTCCAAGGTTCCTAAAATTCAATTAAGAATTGAAATTTACCGAACGAGGTAATAACGAATTTTAAGAGTAAAAAAATATAAATATCTTAAATTTCAAAGTTGTGTCCATATATAATCATATAATCTGAATTTTTGAACTGGCGTTAACAACTACATACTCTGTTCGAAAAGTTTGTAGAATGATTTTTTCATTCTCTCAGTAATACTGCATTTCTTACTTCAGTAAACCGCAGAGCGAGAAATCGTTTTATCTATAAACAAATTAAATTTCACGAGTCTATGATAAACCGTTTCTTAATAACAATATCTTCTCTAGGTCTATGTTTGTCTCAGCATTTATGCATTTTTGAAAAACGATTTTTATTGCATTAATACAAAATTTCTTTCTCGGGCGAAAGAAACTGAATTGATTAATGTTAATTTAAAAAAAATGCATAGACCAGTAAAAGAAGCATGAACTATCAATTATTTCCAAATGCGTGAAAAAATTTTAAGAAGGAAGAGAAGATGTGAAAGATAATATTCGGAAGATCGACCTTCCGCCTCACATATCGCGACACCACATTGAAACGTGTTCATCAACTTATATTATCAAATCATATTAAATAATATATTATCAAATAATTGCCCGTGTGAAGTTTAAAAAGTATGCATTCACCGTATATGCCAGTTAAGATCAGAACTGTAGAAAGGAAATGATGGATTCTTCACTATAGCATCGACGATCTACACGTTAATTCGTGAGCGTAAATTTCTTGCTCATTTTAACGTGTTTTTGATTTTCCTGACCTGATCTAGTCTCGTGTGACTTTTTTTTTTTATTTCCAAAAGTAAAAAATATTACGTGGGAAGGACATTTGAATGACATTGAAACCATAAGATGGAAAATGACGAGAGTTCTGAACAGAATTTCAGAAAAAGAGCAATAGAAACACCACTGAAAACACTTATATTATACATTTAGAGGAAGACTTGAAAAAAGACTTGAAAGGGATACTATCGACTTGGAAGAAAACTGAAACACCGATTTTTGTTAATGTAATTCTACGAACTTTTTCAACAGACTAATACAATATCAAAATTCCTAATTCTAATAGACTGAATTCTTTTAAAGAGAATTCCTCAAACAATAATATTTGCCGTAATTGGCTGACTATTAAGAATTAATGAAATTTCTTGATTTGCTTTTCGACGAACAATACAAGAGAATAAATATTGATTCTATCTCTGTATCTATATTTCATCTATCTTGATTATTCCTTAGATATTCTATAAACCGATTTTTTTAAGATAAATATCTTTGATAAACAAACGTAATTCATACAAAAAATCACAAAAGTTGGTATAGTGTCTACATAATTTACAAAACTTTTAAAAAAATTAAAAAATGAGTTAGTTCTTACAAATCCTTCAATCTATCTATTTCAGGCTTTTCTAAGTTGTTTCGTTGTGCTAAATATTTCGAAAATAGATTGTTTCTCATTACAACTATTGATTTTGTCATCATTACGAACTATTGGAGTTACTAATTCTGACAAATCTTATTCACTTTGCAATTTTCAATTTACTTGCAATAGTATTAGATTTAAGACGTATTGAGTATTGAGCAGTTATTTAATTGTTGTTAAAATTGTATTTATTAGATTTGTGAATTTATGTAATATAATGCCAATCAGTTAATGTTGTATCTTTCTCAGTTACTTCTCAGAGTTAGTACAATTTTGAATTCCCTTCCGAAAACTCAAAATAAATACAATACCGAAAAATCATTGTTTATATTCAGATTTTCGATGGTTTTCAGAGTAATAAGTATAAAATCGTTGGATATACATTTGAGAGTATTATTTTTTTGTATTGGTTTATGTTTTTGATTTCCAGAATAGAGTTGTTAGTTGTAGTACATTTGCTGGTGATTTCATCGACAATCTCTTTAGTTGCGAAGAAAACGCAGATTCTACCATTTGAAATTCATGATATAAAGAGTATGTTTCAGTTTATCAATTACAAATACTAGACTCTAATTTGAATTCTTTCTTTATCTTCAATTACAATCGCTTGATCTTTTTAGGGAAACGTTCTCTTCGTACGACACTCTTGTAACTTGTTCGGTTAACGGAGGAAACTTGAGTGATTACATTGCCCTTCCGTAGTCAGAAACCATTTCACAGTTAAATGCACCGAACTGCAATAACTTTTGCTAGTATGAGTACATGAGTGCACTAATTGAATTAGTCACTATTGCATAGTCAATATATTACGATGAAATACTCAAATAAAAATAGCAATAAAATTGAAAAAGTTGCTGGACTGTTTATAAAAATGGCTTCATTCATCAACATATCGTGCGAGATTACACTTCCTCCTATTATTATGTTAGTAACTTATAATATTTTTTTGAACAGTTTAAACACTAAACATTTCTCAAACGTAGTTTGAGATTTGTGATCGGATAAAATGGACGTCTAGATTTTAAATTAAATTATAATAAACACATAATAAGGTTTTCTCAAAAATTAATTAAGTTTTTTTATGAAAATCATTATTTTTATAATTTTATTTTATTATAATTCTATATTTTGATGTATCAGATGAGTCACCTAAGGTTAAAAGCTGAAGTACTTTTAAAACGATTAAGTTTTAAAAATATTTTAGACAAAAGTTGAATAATTTCGAGAGGAGCAACAATTGATATAATTATTATCTTTTAGTGTTGCTGCATAGAAGGCATTTGAAGATCAAACGTATTTTTTTTTACGTAAAATCCTCTATTTTTTTAATATACTAATCAATTCAGCTCATTTCCTATAAAAAGGTCAAAAGGTCATTCGAAAATCTATTAGTTTAGGAGAAATTCTAATTAAAATACTACAGTATTATACTTGTTCTATCAAACTTGAATTTCTTTATTCAATTTTATGGCTCTTTACATGTTAGATGGTGTTTTGTTTCTTAGATTTTGTTTTGAAATATTTAACAATGATTCTTCCTTTATTTGCTAACAATATTATATTGTGTTAACATTATATTTTTATCAAGTCTTAGTCAATTATTGAAAGAAATGACATTAATCGTCTTGTATCGTCTTGTAATTCAAAGAAGCATTGGACCAACTTTTTGTTTCTCAGCGAATTGAACGAGGTGGACCAGATTTGAACCTATTGTGGCCAATTCTAAAAAATAATCTACGTTTATATACTAATAACCGCTGAAGACAGGCATCAACGAATTGTCGAAAGAAATATCACTGCATTGATGTTAAGTAATGTGAAACAATTCTTTAAAAATTAGATAACAAAAATACGTTAATAATTATCATTTTATAATAATGCACATCTTGTAATAATTATTATGTAATGGTGAAATAAAATATTTATTTTATTCTAATCACAATGAATAATTAATAATAATTAATAATAATTGTTACATAATTGTTATTATTAATGCTTTTATTATTTTATTATATTTTAATTGAAATCTCCTGAACTAATGGTTTCTCGGTGTAAATGGTATTTTTTTTATAAAGAATGACGAGCTGAATCGATTCATATATTAAAAAATACACGATTTCGCTTGAGAAAAATAAACTTCAAATGCCTTCTGTACATTAACATTATCAAAAAATGATAATTACATCAATTAATGTGTTGCGACGCGATGCGTCAAATGGTATGACCGCGGTTCGCACGCTTGAAGTCAGGGCGGATAGCGACCGTGCGGCGAAGATGAGCGTGAAATAGAAGTTTGACGATTCCGATGTAAGATCAGAAATCGCTAGTAGTGGACTGTATTTAATGTATGAAATGTTACGACTGTAACTCACGATGATGAAGTTGCGATTGCTCACAGTAAGGTAGTGATCATAACTATAATAATATGTCGACCGGGGCGAGCCTGTTTTATCATTTGTAGGTGATCTCCAGCCAATCATTTTAAATCGCGGTACGTTTGACTTGCTTAGCGCAGGTCAGTTAAATCGGGGCATTGATCGAACGATGGATGTATCGTTCTTGGAGGACACCAAACAAAATAGGCTCGCGGGTCGGCGACCGAAAACGAAAACAATATTTGTGCAAGGTACGACAATGTCACGTTTAATAAAAAATGAGAACAAATGAGCAAATTTCACAATACGATTCACTAAGCAAACTGATATGTTTTATGAAGAGAAAAAGAAAAAAAAATGATTAGACTTTAAAAGAAATAAAACTTTATTTACACAATTCACATCAATTCCAGAACGATGATTCAAGGTAATAAAGAAAGAAGTTCGAGTTATAATCCAAGACTGAGACTTTATTGGGTTTAGATTCTTTTATAATATTGGGTGTACATCGAGTGGGGGCTGTATGCACGGACCTGGGTCGCTGAATCTGCTGACTGCTAATTTTGAGAACAGGTAAGGTGATCTGAGATTAAGAGTTCGGAGAATGGTTGCAAGTCTGCATCTTATCGGTGGGAAAAAATTTTTAAACTGTTGACTACTGACAACAGCCGTGTTCGCGCGTGGAATACGTTAGGACTTCTTGCCGTCCGCTGGCTAAACATAATTACAAACAAAGCAATAAATTTCTTCATGCGGACGAGAAGTCCAAATCGCCTTTTTTCTAAAAGGTTCTAGAACCGATTGCCCAACGGAAATTTCACCTCGCAAATATCTCGCGAGTAATGGAACGCTCGAACATAATGCCTCTCTCGAAACTATTCCACTTTTGTTGAAAACATTTTTGAATATAATGAATCGTTTCGAAAATATTTCAGCTTCTAATCTTAGGTAGTTCATTCGATATATTATAATTTTATTATAATTAATTAATTTTCTTATTTTTGAAGTTAGTGAACACTTAGAAAGCAATACAAGTTCGATCAAGCGATTAGATTGACTACATAAATCAGTTAAACACCAATAAACTGTCAATGACAAATCGTGAGTGTCATGACTATATGCTCCGGCTGTACGTCATGACTGTATGCTAGTTTCTCTCCGTGTTCAACTTTGTCGTACCTGTATACTGTACACCGTGAAGCAGCTGAAAAATATAGCATGCTCCTACTGTCCTTATGCAATCACATATTGCATCCTGTGACACATGAATTTGTTCAGAATATATCTAATGTATTAAATTCGAAATATCAACGGGAACAAGAGAGGCTGCTCTCTTGTTATCACACTTTACTATATTTCTTTGTACAGAATGTGTCTGATCTTCTTTCGTAACTCAATATGGAAATGTTGGAGGGACACTAACAATAAGTCACATAAAAGTACTGAAATTCTTGAAAAATATACAAGATCTGATCGAATAACATGTGAAAGTGATCAAGTTATTATTTCTGATATGAAAGATGATGATGAATGATGATATGAAAAAAATAAGAAAAAAATATAAATTAAAATTTTTTTATTTGGGGCTTTGTTTCGAAAAAAATCATTTGAACCGTTTGAATATTTATCAAGTATACTTGAATTTAGCTAATTCCAGAGATAAAAGAAACGAATGATTAATAGGAGATTATTTCATGTGCGAAAATAAGTAAAAAATGTGAAATAAAATTTTTTTGCAAGAAGCTTCATTTTTGAGAAAAACGAGTTTGAAAATTTATCAAATACATATACAGTCAAGGAGAAAAAATAGAACACATGTGTTCGTATTTGGTATGATAATTACAATAAATGTACATTTGTAAATTAGCTATATTCTACATACACATAGTTGTAAACATATTGAAGATTATATATCTAAAATTATATCTAGAAACGGATAGTATATATATATATATTTCTAGAAATATTATTTAAAAAACACGTAAATATTGCTATCTTCAAGCGAGACAAAATGATAGGATATACGAGACATATGCTTAATATTAATATTTTTCTTGTTGGCAACAAGATCCTATTATATTTTTTCTATGCATTCGTTATATAGTATTCTGTTATATGAACGTGATGTAAAAATAATTTGAATAAGTTGTGCTAAGAGTACGCTATTAAAGAATGTTATATAGCAATGTTTTATTATATAGTATGGATTCGGTTTAAGAGAGAGGAGAATAGGAATGTGGATAAGATTAAGTAGACAGATATTATATTTTGGAAAAATTTTTTACAATCTTAGATTTCCTCTAAAAAAGAGAATACATATCGATCTTGATTGAAACAAAATGTATATATGAAAGATAATTCAAGGGAAAAAAAAAATGGAAATTTTGTGAAAATTGAATATCTTTTGTGATATGTACCGGTAATTATGAAAGTGGTCTAAGTCAAGGATTTTAAAAAAATGAATTTATCAGTTATTTCGCGTCACATTTTTTCAAACTAATATAATTTGATGTAATTTCTGAAAAAAACTATAAAAATTGAGTTGGCTGTTGCGTCGTTAAACCAAATTCAGTTGATGTTCAGTTTAATAATGGACTAATTGTAAATCAGTTGCATTCTCGTGATGTTAATTAATTATTTTACTATCAGATACCCAGAAAAGTTGTTGTCGATTTTTATTCGTCATAATAGTCATTCTAATAATTTTTCTGATTAACAACTAATGTATACGATACATAACTCAAACAATAAAATATCACATCTTGTTGTTTTTTATATGAAAAACGTCATGTATGTTAAAGCATATTGAAAATATGCTATAATTACAACTCAAAAACACGTAATAGTTCATAGTAATGCATGTTTAGGCCAAAACCGTAACACTAAAATAGCACTGACATTGGATGAAAATTGTTCAATCTTCCGATAATTACATTGAAATAGTAGATAAATAAATTTTTGGTATCTGGCCATTCATTTTTGCCGAATAATCGTGATTTTGGCTTAATAGAAATTAACTAATTATTCATACATCCTTGAACATTATTATGAACATAATAGAACTATGTAGAAAAAAGAATCCATTTTTGGTACAAAATTTTTTTGGCTGAAAATACAATGCCTCGTATAAAATGCTCTATAAAACTTCTTTAGACGATGCTGAATTCCATGTTTTAGACCTTTCACCCAAAAGAGGTAGGTCAAAAATACACGAAAATATCCACCTAGTTCCATTATAGACCACCATTAGAGCAATAACAGAAGAAAATTATAAAGATATTAAGAATCCACCACTCTACATCCCACAAATTTACCAGAAATATTTTAAATCATTCAAGGCTTAATGATAAAAATTAATTACTTAGAAACATATTTATAAAATGTAAATTAATAGATTTGAATTAAATTTTTTTATAATAAAATTTGTTGTTTTTTATTATTGCAAGTTTTAATTCAATTAATTTTGAAAATAGTCATTTCAAGCTTTAACCTCTTGATCGCCGCATTTTTTTAAGGACCGCGCATCAGCTAGCTGCGTATTTTCAATTTTAAGAAAAATGTACTTTTACTAATAAATAAATAATTTAAATATTTTTTAC
>WIUT01001490.1:0-29791 GCA_010645135.1 Tetragonula clypearis | reverse complement strand
AGTCATTGCATCATTGCGGGGAAAAAATTGTAACATGAAATAGAAATTTTATATAAAATTGTAAAACCAGTCATGTTGACTGGTGTGGTAGTTCTAGTGTTAAACACACATCTTAAATGTTAAAGCCCAATGTCTTTAAGCCCAATAAAACTTATTTATATAATCACTCATTACTTGTATAATCTAGCGGTTTGATTCTTCAGAAATTTGACGTTCAATGTGTGCACTTTGACGTGTGCATTGCATTTTGTATTCTTTTGTATGCTCGTAATACCAGAGAAGGGAGAAGAAATTCAAATTTCCTTGGCGGCAGATTCCACGCACGTTAAATTGCACGCCTTGGCCGCGAATGAAGGATCAAAAATTTTGTCTCCGCTAAGAGCAATTTTTCCAAGTCAAAGTGGGTAGATGAGGAAAGGCCGGAGCGGTGGCTGACTTTCAAAGCTGGATTCCATTGCATAAAACACGGTGCTCGCGGTGTGGTTACGTTGAAAAGTAGCTGACAGTTTTACAATCCGAGTTTACGAGACGCGGCCGAAATTCGAACTCGTTCGAGAGATTTCAACCGATACCCCGTATTACGATACGCGGCTGAAATCCATTACTCTTGAGGATCAGTCGATTAAATTCAACTGCAACAAATGCAACGAAATATACATGCTAACTCGAATCACAGTATTACAAACTTTGTCGAGAAATGTTTGAGCGTTAAAAATGTTTTCAAATTGAAGCCACTGAAGTATTGAAAATTGTTCAACACCTAATAAATAAATAAATTTTCTCGCGTAATATAATCATATCATCGTGCGACAGATTCAATTATTTAACGAACCGAAGTTAGAATTATTTAATAAATTAAATCAATATGATAATGAACTTTGATCGTGTTCAACTTTCGAAATTAACCCCAAGTTTTCCTATTACAAGACTGCAAATATTTATGTAAATTCGTGTTTTTCGAATAGAAAATTATTATACGTATTAACAGATTGCAGATTTCTGCGAATTTTAGGGTGGATTTTACACGTAACGTAAAAAAAAAAAATGTGCTATAAAATATTCGCCAAGTGTAATGCTTTCTGTAACATTTTTGTACACATAAAATAACTTTCTACCCGGTAGAAAAGTTATTAAGTATGTACACTGTTGAATACTTTATACATTTCTGCATATTCAATGCGTCTTATTTAGCTCTTCCTCTTCCTCTCGAATTTTCCACCGCAAGCGCCAAAGAATTCTCAGCCTGTAAATTACATTCCGTCAGAAATAGCCAAGCAGATATGGTATTTTACAAGGCAGTACACGCAGTTAACTTACACAAAGCACACACCCCCTCGAGAGTCCCAGTGTTTCTGGTACACAACTTTCTCCCGATGTTATCTCCGCAATAAAGATTTCCGCATCGAAATGCCAATGCCTTCTGATAAATTAATTAAGATATAAAAGCGCCCATGGGTTTGTCGCCGAGATGTAGAATCATCGACAGGGAAGACAATGCTAGGCGTCTTCCGGGAGGAAGATAATCCAACGACGAAAACGAGGAAAGAACCAGTAGGGACCCTCGTGTGGGTGTAATTTATTTATGATGGCGCGCGCGACAGGCGATAAAGATTTCTTCCTGCGGAACGAAAAGAAAGGAAAATACTGGCTGGGAAAATTTTTCCCTTCTTTCTCTTTCTTCTTCTTCTTCTTTCTTTCTTTCCTTTTTCTGTTTTTTTTTTTTATTGCAACAGATACTCTCTCCGGCTTCGTTTGAGACGCATGAATAATGCAACAAGCGTTGCTTTAATACAAGCTACGATATCGATCTTCGATTAATAAGAATCGAGTTTCCTGTTCTTTGTTGACCTTTTGCTGCTTATACTCCTACCACGGAGCGTTCGTTTTTTGTCGCGAAATTTCTTACGGAAAAGAAATTTCCCCTCACATATCGTATTCCATGCTATGTATATTGTTCTATATTTTACAATCGATTTGACAAATCAGTAGAGTTCCATAATTGGTTCGATACGGTGAGTACCGATACCGTGCAACATGAAAAAGCAACTATTATCGATATTGACAAAGTTATTGAATGACAAGAAGAACAATAATAATTTGCAATGTTAATCGACAGAACAATGCATCGTCCGATGATCAAGTCACACCTTCGCACCGCGTTTACACACGTTCCTGTGTATAAATATCATATTCGGAAGCGAGCGGGCAGGTTTCCCCCTGCCCTTCACCCCAACGATTCGAGTTCGATCGTTACTTATTCATGTTAATAACGGCGCGTTTCGTTCGAGCGCGAAATCATTCGGCTCGAAAACAATTTGTCGGCGGGAACAGGCCGCCCTGGAAAGAGAACGAGAAGAAGAGAAACAGGAGAGAGAGTGAGAGAGAGAGAGAGAGAGAGAGAGGAAAAAGGAGAAAGATCGCGAGCTCGCTCATACAACTTCCTTCTTGAACCGGAGAGCCCATCAGAGCGATTCAATTCCAGACGATGAGTGACGTCGAGGAGAGAGGAGCGAACAAAACTAGACTAGCTCGTCTGCCGATCTCTTCCATTTCGTCGACAGAGGATCAGCGCGGTATAATAGGATTTTTGACGTATGAGAGGCCACCTCTCGTTTCTAACGGGTGGGCCTACCGCATCGAGAAAACAAAAAAAAAAAAAAAAAAAAAAAGAAAGGAAAAGAAAAAAGAAGAAGAAAAAGAAGAAGAAGTAGAAAAGAGAAAACGAGAGGACGAGAATAAAATAAAACGAGGGAAAAATGAAAAAAAGGGGGCAAAAAGAAATGGAGAGGAGATGATGCTTATTGCTGACTACGGGGAATCCACTTGCGCATCGCTGCCTACGAAAATAATGCGACATGGTCTCTGGTAACGTCAGCTGCTCCGCTGCGCTTCATATTTCAGAGAATAACTCTGTGTCTATTCCCCTGTTCCGCGTTTCTTTTTTTTCTTCGTTTTTTCACTCCTCTTTCCATCCTGTACTCTCTCCTTCTCTCCTTCTCTCTCTCTCTCTCTCTCTCTTTTATTTTATCTTTCTGCTTTCGATCCAACTATAAGCTCGTTCCGTATAAGGGGTAAATTTGAATTGCGTTACGTGCACGTTGCATTATCATTCGTAACGTTCGAACACAGTTTGCAAGGTTGGGCTGAGTCATGGGCGAGCCGCGTTCTCCAGCTCGAGGAACCGCGCGGGCTTTGCGTAGATTGTAAAAACGGAGTGATTAATGGCTTAATAAAGTCCGACGTTGTGGATTACTTCTTTCGTGCGTGGTGGACGTCGAGTGTGGAAAAAGCGTGAATGAAACTTTTGCACCGAGATATGCACGTTCGTTGGGAACGCGCTTAGACAATTGCACATCCGCGCAGTTTCGTTGATATATTTTCTTTTTTTTTCTTGTTCACCTCAAGGGTGAATTGTTCCAGCTTTGAATTGGTCATCGGGTCGTTCGTTTTGTAAATGACGGTCAAATAGCTTATTTGGGATTTCGAGTGAAGATGAAGATGAAAGGTCGAAGCTGCGAAAAGTTCTGAAGGTGTTGATCGTTTCTCAGGCGAGATGAATTGACTTGATAATAATGAAAATGACTTAATAAACGGTACGGTCGGATCGAAGTGAACTTGTAACAGCATTAAATGACTGAAACTGAAAATAATCAATTGATAAGATTACTCGGGACTGATATCCAAAGGCAATTAGTTGGTAAGAAAGTAGCTTGCTCGGCAAACCTCGTCTTGATCTACTTACTAAGTTACTCGTTAAAGATTGGCAATCTCGATCTCTCAAATAGGATCTAATGGCTTGTTTCAAGCTGCGCAATTAGCCCTAATTAATCAGCCCAGTTTAATCCAAATCGTTTGCGAGCACATTCTAGAAATAGAAATCCACATACGTTCCATGCTCGTCTCAACGTATATTGCTCGTATAATGCTCAGTGACAAGAATGCGCTTCAATACTACATTTTTTAAATCATTTTAGTTAAATTTTTCTAAATACATTAAATACAGCCGGCGATCTTCTACATATATTGTATGTAACAGATACCGTGAAATATAGATATAGATGCAACATATGTATGTATACTTTATCGATACACTAAAATATTTAATACTAAAACAAGAATTATTAACAAATACCCAATACGTCTAAAAATATTTTTTATGCAACAGATTCGTACAGCGAATTGAAATTTAGACTACGAACGTAAATTCTAGAACGAAAGTATACCTGTTACTGTGCACTAAAAAAAAGTTATTAAAAAGAAAATATGGTCTATGCAACGAAGAAATTATTTGGAGGAGAAATTTATAATATTTAACTCAAATTATACAGTGCACGATTTTCAAAGTTTATTGACGTCTACGGAAGCAATTGTTTGGTATTTAGAAATAGCACAGCATGTTGCGAAACGTTGCCAGACATGTGGTTACATATATATTGTCTACTCGCGTAATGAACATTCGGATAATTATTTTTTACCTGCGTGTATATATACTAATGAATGTCGGATTAAATTAATGCGATAACTGTGGCCGTGTAACAAGTAATATCCCCCGGTTGCATGTGTACGTTGTACAACAATTATCCGCTTGTTGTTTAAGCAGCGTGCTCAGGATTATTATTCTGGCGAGAATAATGTACACGTGCTGGTAATGCGGAATTTTAATACGCGTTCTCGTTAATTATTACGCAACCCATTGATATATACACATGTTTAATGCCATTAGAGAACCATCATGTAGTCTTGAAATTAGCAAGTAAACATGTACATTTGCATTCATATATTCTTCTAATTGTATTTTATAGCTGATCGGTTAATACATATTAATATTAGTTAATTCGTGTATAGCACATTACATTAACGTTTGCAAACACCATGCCGACATTAGCCAATTTCGTGCCTCCTGTAAATTCGTTTACATTCCTATGCGTTGAAATTACTCGAAACGAATCAAGATATTAACGATACGAAGAAAATGACAATTTAAGGAAAAATGTACAGCTATATATGCAGATCAAATTCTCAAAAGTGTATCATTCATCAAAATTGATGAATTTTAATTCATTTTAATAGCGCTAACTATTCAACGTCTGTTATATCAAAATAGCATCGTTCTCGCGGATTCTTTATGTTTACGAGAACAGGAGCAAAAATTTGTTTCATCTATTAAACATTACGATAAACACTTACGGATACGTGTTTTTAAATTTACCACGAATGCGCGTAATTCCTTCTGACAATTACGCAACGATCAAAATAATCGTGCAATCGCTAAAAAGTTCATTTACTTTGATTTTCGTTGCTTACTATCGCGCAGCGAAGCAACGTTTGCATTTTCTTCAACAATTGCTCATTTCTTGGCGACAATGAAGGAAAAAAAGAAAAAAAGGAAAGAAAGCCAGGCGCAAGATGGAGACTATATAACTCGGAATGAACGTAAACTCGAGGCGTAAACTCGGCCTGCGTAAAGCGTTAACAAGCTTCGTGCAGCGCGTAAAGTATCAGAGCAAACGACAAAATGAATACATTTTATAGTTCGTCGTGCCACGTTCGAACGCTAGATCACTCGTGAACGAACAGTTTCGCAGCATCGGGATTATAAATCGTTCACCAGATCCACGAACTTTCACTCATTCCACCCCCCCGTCGCGAAACTCCATTACAAGACAGTATCAACGAGCGGTGGTGATCGAGCGGCCATTCGTTTAAAGAAGCGTCGCCTTCAAAGACAATATTTATAATGGTTGTAATGAAAAGGGAAAGGGAAGGCGCTAGAGGAGAAAGAAGGAACTTTCTCTCTCCCTTTCTGGAGGGAGAGAGAGAGAGAGAGAGAGAGAGAAAGAGGGAAAAGTCTGGTCGGCCAGTCTGACGAAGGACAGAGAGAGAAAGGACAGAGAGAGAAAGGAGACAGGGAAGAAGGAGAGGCAAGGTAGAGGCCAGCGAGGGAGATTTATTTGAGGCAACCAGGTCTTTGCCACCGGAGTCCGTGTGTACTTTTCACCCTAAGATATTGCGGTCGTTTCCCTTTGGTCAGAGAAGCCGAAGAAAAGTCGGCCGCCAGTTTTTTCGCCGCCATCCCTCCCCCCGAACCCCCTCAAACGGCCATTTGACTCTCACGCCGGCAGAGTTCTCCCTGGACCAGGGGGGGGAGGGAGGGTTCCTCTCTCTCCTATCAATTCATTGGATTTTTAGCGAGCAAGCCGGTTATAACCGGCAGTTTCGCCGTGAAATGTGCCCCCACCGAGTTAAAAATTGGCTTCTAATATGATATACGCAGGTCACCATATGGCCGGGAGAGCGCCGCAAAAGCGAACGATATTTTCAGTTTCTTCCTCTCCTTCGGGGGAGGGTTATTTTCCACCCTCTCGTTTCTCGTTCCTCGTTTCGCGCGTCCGCGCCCTCTGCCCCTTCGCGTTTTCTCTCTGCGTTCCGCTGTCGTGAAGAGAACAGCCTCTCGCATATTCCCTGCTCCATTCGGTCTTGCCTAACGTACTATTGGAAAGCGATAGTATTTTCGCGCCGGCGGTTCTCTTATGGCGAGGCCATATTTCACGGTGCTATCCTGCCGGATACTGGGCGAGCCAGAGCGAGAGGGAGAAGACAGCGCAGAGAGAATACGGATGCATTTAATATGCAATCGCAGAGGGCGAAGAGAGAAACTGTCGAAGAATCGGCGAAAACACGTGCGTCCCGGTTCGCGACATCTGGCTCCGACTCGACTCGGCTCGCAACCCTCCAATTTCCCATTCGGGCGATAAACTTTCCCGAAGATCGTTTTTACGTTTTCGCGCGATGGCGAAACGTGCTTAACGCGCTTCTCGGTTACAGAGAGCAGTTACAAGCTACACGTGCGCGGTAAACACACGCGGCGGAGGTGATTCTTGCACGCGGCGATGGGTGGAAAAGCGAGGAAGCAAGTCCGCGTGAAACTTTGATTTACGTCTGCATCGTGGCCAGGCACGGACCGAGCCGCGGATTCCACCTGGAAAACCAGATTAAATCTCCCTTTGCAGCGGGGGTGAGAGGTAGGCAAGCGAGCCCTCTGCGAGCAAGGCAATTGGGTCAGTTAGCCGACTGCCGCGATTGGCCGCGATTTATTTTGCACTTGTTGCTGTCGTGGCCGGGTGTGTGCAAGGTAATTTTCTCTGTTTCCTGGCGTTCGAGCGGCGCGCCGCTGCTTTCACCGCCGTGTGAAGGATTACTTTTCTCTCGGAGTTTCTAGATTATTAAGGCATCAAGGTGATCCCTGAGGACTGCGGGCAGAATTTCGACGAATTGCTTTCGACAAATTGCGGCGATCTTCTATCGGTAGAAGATTGGTTAATTGGTTAATAACCAGTGGTTAAAAAATTGCTTTCGTTAGACAGAAGTTAGTTCACCATTCGATGAAACGATGATATTTGTTACTGAAAACTCGGTAGAAACTTGTAGATTATGATATTGCTTTGTTGCAGACAATTGGTCGATTTTGGTCTTTGGTGCGAGTGAAATTTGACTATATGGTAATGTGAAGTATTTCGGGATTGTTCGTACTGTTCCATCATCAACAGCCATTCAGTTGAATGAAAGAAATACAATGTCGCACGTTTGCAATTCTCTCTGAATGACAAAGAGTTTCAACTGTAAAATATTTCGGCGATGGACCGTTCGGATTTGAAAGAATAATTTCTCTCGTATTTCTGGAAAATTGTCGTTTTCGAAGACTTAACATCTGTTACGGAAATTAGATGAAAAGTAACTAATAACATACCACATGGACAGTATTTTATTGAAACAGCTATCGGTTCCAAAATTTTCTTTAAAATTTTCTTAAAAGCTATCTGTGTATCAGATCGATTCGCCGAAAAATCGCGATCCACAAATTACTTTACCTTTTCATCACCTTCGATTAATCTGATTACCTATCGAAGTTGCCAACATTCCTGCTCCTCTCGAATCAATTCTTTAGTCACTCGAGATACGAATCTGTGCATCAACAACACCGCGGCAGATGATTTCGTTTATTTCAGTTCCAGGCAGCTATTGGCCTGTCAATCAACACGCTCACTTGCGATGAAACGTAATAGAAGAACGACACAAGTGTCGAAAGGAAGCCCGAAAATATCTTCTGTCACTCAACGAAACTTTAATCGCCACAATCTATTCGAATATTCAAGCACGCTGTGAAATCCGACGAAACTATCTCGGCGATCGTGCGGGACGCTGTGTGCTTCGGAGTGCGAGCTAGAGACTGGTGTGAACATAAGAACCGAGCATGATTCCCCGGGTCTTCTTGCACTCGCTGTGAACTCGATCAAAGAAATATAATTACGAATTATAGCGCTCCGCTTTGAATTAATATCGTCCGAAGTTGAAATCGCTCCCCTGGCTGCTGTTATTATTATTATTCGCGTGTTCCGCCTTTGCTCGTTAATTGCAGTGAGAGAGTAAGAGGATCGAGACGACTAGAGGAGCGAGATGGACTAAAATAGACGTGGAATATTCGACGAAGGTGATTGAACTCTCTGCGAGAGATACCGATGTTCCCGATAGGCATCCAAGATGTTCGAAACGTCGTCGACGTACATCACGGCGTAGCTTGTTGCTTGTGCGAGCCAGCGGAATTAAGATCGCGTTTTACGATTTTTTCATGAATTTCGTCCTTTGAAACTATCGATGGTTAGTAGCTTTCTAGAGTTCTTAAGCAGGAAGTTTTGTAATCGTGGAACTGAAAGGTGAGTGAAATAAGATAGAGAAAATTAAAGATGAATGCAATTTAATTCACACTGTTGCCAAGAATTTGGAACACCTTTTGCCTTTACTTCAACGCACACCTTTTAATGTTCCTTTGAGAAATGAGAATATATAATTATAATTGTAACTTTAAATATAATTAATTAAATGTCACGAATATTGATATTAATATTTAATCGATGTTAATATCACGAATAAAGTATTTAAATATTGAAATCGTGCTCTAAATTTTTAAGCATAAGCGCCGGTCTTCGTTCCTGTAGGTGAGAAAATGTAATTTGCCTCTTGACAAGAATGAAACAATCTTTGCTTAAACGATGACTTCATAATAAAATTCTGGTACCGAATGTTTCATAAATCTACTCTGCGTCTGATCGATAATAAAACTGCTACAGTCTTTATATATTGGAATATACAGTAGACTTATTCATTATTTTTTTCATTCCAACGATACGAAAGGACGAGTTTTCTCTGACTTGTCGAGTGGTTTTCATCTTTCTCGGCATGAAGGAAAATCAATCCAGTGTTAAGTGTTCAGTTGTCGAACTTCAAGAAGAATCAATTGTCCCCCCCCCCCCCCCCCGTCCCCAAGCGTTTCAACAATTCTCGTTCGAAAGAACGAGGTTGAGAGATCTCGAAGGAAAATGATTCTAAAATAAATAATTACAATAATAATAATTCGAAATAAATTAGAGTAAGTAAGTAAATACATCATTCAATCGTCGACGTGTCATCAACATTTTCAGTCAAGAAGTCTGCACATGGAGGCTAGACGTCTGACGATTAGAAGGCGGTAGAAATTTTTTCTCAAAAGATGCTGTCTAATCCAATTTGCCAAGGAATTTTGTAGGATTCGCTAGGAATACTGGCAATTCAATATAAAAGCCACGTGGGACAAACAAGATCCCGTACGGGAACATGACTTGATCAGCCAATCCTCCAAACCAATATTGGCGTTGGGTTTGTAACCCTATTCCTCGACAGAGAAATTCGTCCAATCATAGGTTTCGACACGCGGCCAACCATATGGGACGCAGAGCTTATCCCGTGTCGCGGGACACGTGGCTAATTTTTCTAGACAGCTTCGCCTGATAGACACCGTGTAATCCAGTGTTGAAACTAAATACATCGGCAACAAATCGTGAAACAATGTTCTTTAGCTTCGTACCGATTTAATTTCGATTCGTTTCACTTTATATGGTGGCTCGGCCTGTCAAATTAGATAATATTGAAGAAAGGAAGAGGGTTCAAATAGTGGTGCATTCATTTTTATTATAACCATCTTTTATCTTTTAGGCAATTTCATTTCGCGTTGAATACAAAATTGCTACTTTCATTCTCGAACGAATTTACATCGAATGTTTTGAATGTGTTAGAATACAGTTGCAGCTGAAGATTTTACTCGTTACAGATTTTTTTTTTTTTTAAGGGAATATCGCGAGACATTCCGCAATCGTTTGTAAATCTTCGAAATCAACGATTCGTAATTATGATTTAAGCGGCAGATTTATGAGACGACGGTTTACCGCGTAAAACATTACATTTGTTCCGTGATATTGTTTTATCCTAACGCAGAGTGTAAAAATTTCAAATGGTTAATTGACTTGACGAATTTATGGCGCGAACGATACATCGTGAGAATTAAGTCGAGAGGATAGCGGCAGCTATGAACTGCGTTGAAGTGTGAAATTGGGTTCTCAGCTCCGTGTACTTTTACCGTGTGATAATTTTTTTTTTTTTTTGTTATGTTCTTCACTTCGTGATATCAAAAAATAAAAGGGAAAAATTCTTCGTTTCAGCTGTAATCAGAGATTATTGAAAGAAAGATTTATAGGAACAGCAATCTCCAGAAATCGAGATTTTTTATATATAATTATTGTATTATATATACATTGTAGATATATAATTATTGTGTTATATATAATTATTGTATTATATATACATAGTATGTATATTATATATACATTGTAGTTTCATTACCCTGAAATCATAATGTAAAGCTCAAGTGAACATGAAAATAAACATTTGGATTATGCATTTTGGATCATAGCCGAAAAATATAACTAAGATCTTACTATGTTTCGAAAGTATTTTTTCACAGTGTATGTAATGTAATATCATTTACAGGCTCGTAAACAAGATTAAGGAGCAATATAATAAAAATTGTAAAGCAATCCTCCTTTAACATTCCCAACTTGCCATTCTTTTCCTACAAAATACAACAAACACGCCACATGCATATGCAAATGTTTTTCTAGCCATCGCTGTATTCGCCATAATTATTTTGCAAGAACGAATCTCAACGATTTGATCTTCCTTTCCTCTTCTAGAATTTCTCTCAAAAAATAAACGAAATAGGAAAAACTTTCATCAGTCACGCCAAGCTTTCCTCCAAATTCCTCCGCGCAGCGTGCCATTGCCAAGATATTTTCTCGATTCGGAATATTCCGCGTGCAGCGGCGAATCGCACGGTCGTGTTATTTCACAGTTTGGAACTCCAGTTACCTACTTACCTAGAGGTGCGCAAAGGGCAACGGGATGACGATGGATCGATAGCTCGACAACCGGTAACCACTGGCTTTCTTCGTCGCGCGCTTTACGTAATTCCCCGGGCATTGTTCGCGGGACTTCGTAAGAAGTTAATAACGCTTCATTTACTTATGAAGGCTATCGCGCGGGAAAAATTGTCCGCGTCACGGGATACACGCTCGTAAATCAACCGCGTCGTCGGTGCGTTTCATGAAAAATTCGGCGACGTTAGTTAGTGTGAATTCTTTCGCTCGCATGAAACGGCCTGTCGTGTTGTTTCATCGCCGTTGTTAAATACACCCTCACGATCGATCGTGCTTGATCTGTTTCATTATTCGGGCTGTAATTTTTAAGATAAAATTCTTTTATCATTACTTTATTTTCTTTTATCTTCTTCGCGCGAGTCAGTTTCATTTTTATGTTCGATCCTTAAATGAAATATTACCGCGTCACGGATCACCATGGTAATTTACGTTGAAGATGTTGAAAATAATATAATTGCTCATAATTTACGATAGACGTGTGAGTTATTCGATATTTTTGCACTTTGTTTGAGAAATTCAATTTAACAGATAAACAAATATCGACGAAAATGTATGGCTACAATTAGCCGCTTTAAACTAATTAGGCCACATTATTTTGCCTCCCTGGTCAATTCTGTGCCATAATTAGTGTATGTGGAAAAGATTGCACATAATTGTGCGACGGTCATTGCATCGCGTTGAAACGAGAAACAAACAATTACCCAAGTAAACAATTTAATTATAGAAATAAAATAAACTGCGAAATCTTGCGTAACGTGTTCGTTGATTTATTCAACTGCGCGTTGAATTTTTCAAATTCTTTCGAAAATCTTTCGTCAAAACATTTATTTCATCATAAATTAAAGGCAACGTTATCTCTTGACGTTGTGTACGATTGAAATCTTCGAAATCCAAGACAAACTTATGGCCAGCCCTTAAAATAAATAAGTATTCAAACAAATCCACTGTGAATCAAGAAAATAAATATTTCAGTAAATCCGAGCGAATAAATAGAATAAACATTTTAATAAATCTGACTGCCCCTTAAATAAGAGGCAGCAATGTAAAATTTTCTTCGTCAGACAACGAGCGTCGGGCATTAGGCGAAAATAAATATAAATAAATATTATTTGACGTAACGTCGCACGTTGCGACGCTCGTTAATCTTCACTAGATGCGTCCCTCTAATGATGAGAATCCCTCTGTTATCTCGCTGGCCGCCACCCCCTCCGCCACCATGAGCGCACTCAGTCTCAAATTAACCATAATGAAATAACGATCTCACGTTCCCGACGTCGAGAGGAAGCTGACAAAACGATCTTCGTGCTCTGTTATCTCAGAGAAAAGGGCTACTGAGGTTGCGGCGACATTACAAGGATGTAACAGGATGTATATTTCGAAAAATTCCATGCAGAACCGTGTAACGCAAACACTTTCCTCCTCAACTGGAATCAACCATTATAACCGTTTCAACATTTTTCGATGTTTTATCATTCGAAGTATTTTTCTCTTTTTCTTAACTGAGAAACCTAAGAGAAAAATGGCGACGAATGATTTTAATCGAAGAAAATTTTGGACATAGTTAAACTTACCAAAACGATTTATAAACCTGTCACGGTTAATTAATTTAACTGGCAGTTTAATTCGTGCGCTACAACAGTAATTTAAATGAACAATAAATATTTCTAATTTAAAATTAATTTTCTATGCCACTGAATCTAAAAGGTCTATGCTACAAACGATTCTGCCAATTTATAATTTGCACGTTTTAAATTTATCATACATGCACGATAATCTACTCGAATAATATTTTGAAAATGTGAGAGACCTAACCACGCACGAGATACTAGTCTTGATTGAGTAGGTGGCATGCTTGTCAAAATGCGATAAAACGGCGAGAAAAAATCGTGAAGATCTAAGAGATCATTACAAAGGGGAAACTTCCCTTCACAAGGTCACCTTCAAATGAACGTGGAAAAAAATTTTTTAAACTTCAGTGGAGTCTCTTGAATTTTTAAAACTTTAACAGAAGGAAGGCAACTTTACTTTTTCTCAGTTCATTTTGTAACAAAAAGCTATGTTCGGAAAGAAAGGTCTTTGCGAAAACTACTTTCAAAAGTCTCAAAGCAGAAATTTCACCCTTCGAAATGAGTACAGGTAGAATGTCGTGCGATATTTTTAAAATAAAGTTACAAAAATTTGAAGATCGACAATTTTTTATAGTTTAATTTTGTAAAGTAGTTAATATTCAGGACAAGATTCAAAAGACCAATTTCAAAGGTCTCAAATTTCTAGAAAGACTAATTTCTAATTTCAAACTAGAAGTTCCATCTTTCGAAATGATAGAATATCGAACAGGTAGAATATCGTGCGACTTTTTTTCCAAATAAAGTTACAAAAATATCGACAGTTTTTCGGTCGTAACTTAATTTTGTGCTTAACATCTTCGCCTGGCATGAACAAAATTGAAAGAACTAATTTGAAAGATCTCAAACTAGAAGTTCCACCCTTCGGTATGAATAAACAAAACATGTGCAATTGTTTTTTTTTTTTTACAATTTCTCGGTCACAGTTCAATGTCGTAAACTTCGCCTGATGTTAACGAGACCGATTTGAAATATCCAATCACGGAACCGAGAAGCGGATCAATTCATTTCTACGAAGCTTCACGTTTGATCCGCTTACGCGTGGAGATTCCTACTCCGTCTAGGAATTGCAAGTACCATTCGTAACTTGGTATTTCCCGGAATATTCGCGAATCGGGCGATATAATTGCTAATTGCTCGTTAAAGTTCGATCAAGGTTCGCCGATTGTGAACGACCGGGCGCGCAGAATTCACGCAGCAAACGCCCGAAACAGCGGCGAACAAGTGGTTCTCTCTCTGGGAGAGAAAGTATCGCGAGAGAGCCGGGGCCGTCTATCGATTACCGTGCATTACAAAGACCGATGCGCGGCCGCTACTCCGCAGCACCGAGGAAAAGCTTAACAATGGCACCGTCTAGCTGCATAACCGTGCGAAACCAACGACTTGCACATAAATTGCCGCGAGAACCCGTGGGCCTGCCGGATTCTCCCGGTAAACTCGGATTTACTACGTTGAAATCTCGGCAGGCTTGAAAACCCGCGTATATCTGTGTATATCGAACTGTTGTTTCCCGATAAGCCCGCGAGAATCGAATAAATCGACAATCGGGCTAATGGTCTCGAGGAAGGTGGTTTTTACGAACCGTGATTAAAACACAAGGGATCTGAGCAGAAATTTACCCCAAACGTGGACGTTTCACGTATGATTTTGATAGGACAGTGATAACTAGATTGCAGATTTTCGTGTAAAGTTCGAAAAATTGGGGGGAAAAAAGGAAATTGTTATATGGAATATTGAACGTTTGAATTAATTTATATTCTTGCATTAAGATTATATTCCGCGCATTATTGTGCTTTCAAGTTTCTCGCAAATTTTCTGCAAGTGAGTCATTTCTTTCTTATTAGTTAGAAATTTTTTTATTTTTCAACCGAGTCATTTAACAGTTTACGTAAATAGAAGTGAAATGATGTATCAAAAACAGGGGAATTATGAATAAATGGATTACTACGTTCAGAATATTGACAATACGTCTGTGAAGTTAACGAATACTACCACAAGTGATTAAATGTAAAACTGATAAATCCAGGGGATATTTATTAATAACAAAAAATAAATATAATTAGATGCCACAAAAATAACTATAATAAATATATCAGTTCAGTGTATCAATTTAAACTAACTGCTCGCTGGAGAAAACTATCCCCTTGCACTCGCTGAAAATGATGTCACACGTAGAATAAATATCAAACTGTTTCAACAAATGTTTACGGTACGACGTAACGATTATTAAAAACAAAACGAGACGAATAAAAACATCACGAATGCAAACATTTATGAATATTGCCGAGTATTGCTTTTCAATTGTTTCACGCGATTTGTTCAGCCATCCTTCTACTCGTTTGCCTGCTTTCGTTTCAATGTATTCGTATTTATAATGCACGCGCGCAGTATTCTACAATTTTGAAAAAAAAAAACACTCGAATCGTTTGATACAGTTTCTTAGTGAATTGGATCACCACGGAATAAAGTATAAATATACTTCCACTCTGGATGGGCACGACAATTGCACAATGATGCAATATTCTATTTTCGTTCCACGTCGTGGCGAAACGTCGAAAATCACTCGGTGAAAATGACGGGTTTTGAAAACGGCGCTGTTTACCCCCCTTTCACCCTTTTCCTCCTTTCTGGTTTACTTCGCGCGGAACAAAGCTCGCGGTACACTGGAAATTAGAATTACGAGGTTCATGTTTACTCGGCGGTCCAAGTTTTCTTTTTTTTTTTTTCTTTCTACTTTGCCGCACAGAAATCAGCGGCTCATGGTTTCCTGATTACTTCGCGTTCGCATTCATTAAAAATATGGCGCCGCGTTCATGTAATTTTAAACGCTTCACCGTGCCGTAAATACGGTATTGTCGAGTCGCAGGTGAATATTTATCGTAAACCGGAGGGAAAAGGAGAACATCGAACAAACACCGACCGTGTCGTTTTATCCTCTCTGCGCTGTTTCTGAAAAAAAAGGGTAGAGTTTTTCTGACTTCGAGCCGTACCAATTTTTCGACTGTCATGGTTTGCGAAAATTGATAGGAAAAAAGAAGGAAAAAAGGGAAAACTAGACAAACGTTGCGAAGAAATTAAAATTTGTAATATTTTTTTCTTGATGTTTATTTAGAGACAATTGTTTACGTTCTCTCAACCGATGTAAAGTTATTGTCCATTCGTTTGCTTTCACTGAAAATAGTAAAGCGCGAAAGATAATGCTGAATATTTATTTGATAAATTCTTCTTTATTATTGAATGTAATTAAACATTGGATTGCATTTGCTCAAATAGCGACTTTATTGGTATAAAGTATTATTATAGTCATTATTTCGACAAATTCGTAAAAGTAGTTAGATTGCCCCTTGTTTTCTTCTGTCTAGGCCAATATTTCAAAATAAAATAAAATTCTATTACGAGCACGCCAGTTATGTAAAATATTTATGCGAAAATATTCAAATAATTAAATACAATTGAAAATGCTTAAAAGTGATTTTATAAGTTGATTGTTCAATTTGTAAAGTATTAAACAATTATTATTATTTACATTGTACTGAAATTTGTCCTTTTGCAAGCCTACCTATTGTAATCAAAAAAACGCGTACGCAGAAATCGAATATATCATTCTGTCAGAGTACAATCAGTACTTGTTTCTTAACGATATCGCATTACAAAACCAATATTTCCAATAAACGATTTAAATGTGAAATCATTGGTTTCAGTGACTCGTGGCAAAAATTTCCTTTTCGTGGCTCGGTGTGTGATCCCCGGCCATTAAAGCGACAACGGCAATTCAAAGGAAACCTCGATCGATCTGTGCGCATCGTTGAACACACATCACCGCCACCAATTTACTTTTTCTCTCGCGTTAAATACCCTCGACTTAATTGTTCCATTATAAAATAAACGGCGAGCCTTAACGAATCACGCGTTACCGCGAATATATATTGCGGAAGAAGGAGTGCTCGGCCATCAGCGTTCAAACAGTCGCCATTGGAATTAAATCAATGCGGGGATTGAATCACCGCGATTAAAGACTGAAAAAAGAGAGAGAAAACTGTCAATTAGAAGAGGGGAGAGTAAAGGAGCTGAATAAAAATGTAGAGTTTACAGAAAATCGAAACGTGAACGTGGGATTTGAACGTGTAGAATCGCGCGCGAACTCCAAATCGTGGCGTGAAATTAAGGAAAGTTCGAATTTCTTCGAGAAGCATGGAATCGAAGTATATCGGATGATTAGATGGAAACGACGAGTTGAAAAATTCATTGTTAAATTTAATGTAAACGATTGATAAACAATCTGTCGTTTTCGCAAGATTTTCCTTAAATCGCTATGGCCGATCTCACGTTCTGTAAATTCGTAATAAAACTTAGCAAAAGTCGCTTCCCAAAAGTTCATGATCAGATTAGCAAAATTTAAAAACGAACAACGACAGCTGGAACGTTTCACGTTCGTAGTAAGTGCGCTAAGTCGATCGTGAAGGAATCGTTTCTTCGAAACTGCGTTTTCCAGATGTGCCTGAAACTCAAGTAAAGAAAAGTATGCGCTCCGCCGATAAAATTGCCAATTAAATTTGCTTCTTACGGTACGTACGCGACCGCGTTCTGCATAATTTTCCAAATAGCTCGGAACTATGCGACTATGTTGTTACCGAATGAAGTCTTCAAGTTGAGCGTGTCACCGAACCCGCAAACCCTCCCCCGCCGAACGAATCCTTATCTATCTAGTTCAGCAAGCACTGTACATTACTTCCAGCGTTACGCAAGCATAACGTGTCTGGTTGATCGAGCGCCGCTTAACATGCGCGAAAAATCTTGAATAATTAGCCTCGGGGCTCGAGCGAGATCGCTCGAGCAACGAAATGGTAATTTCTTTGAGTGACGTGGCACCTGCTGGCTTTTCAACCCCGCTGCGTCAAACGTAATTTATTTCTAGATAATTCGATTAATTTATAATAATTCAGTCAATTTGGTTCAGGGTAATTGAAAGGCTATTCCGAACGTTTGCTCAACGTTCCATTATATCTCTACGTATTTCGTATCTCGGCGAAATTTTTGAGAAATCGGAACATTTCGTAATGGCACTGCGATCGATTGTAATTCCCCTTGTTTCTAGATTCCCTTCATTCGATGAAATTCACAAGAATCGACGTTTCCTTCCCTACGATCGAATTCACGAGAATCGAAATTTCTACGAATCGCGAAATTTCATTCCGTTTTAAACCGGATTTCGCAACGCCCGCTGCAACGAGGAAACAGGAACGGATTATTCAAAGATAGTACTAACCTTAGTAAGATAGTATTAGACATTCCACGCGCCGGAGTACGAACGTTTCTCTTGAAATTTCAAGCTCGAACATTAAACTCTTTATACATCGGCTGTCGAGATAACAGAGCCAGCGGTTTAAAACAAGTGCTTGCCGAGCTGAAACGTATTCAACAATTTCGAAAAATCCCGACGCTACGGAGTTTCGTGCTATTTCCTTCGTATTGACCAGCCACTTTGAGCTTTGTTTCCACCTGCACTACGCATTCATGGCGCGCCAATATCTTTTCCAAATTTCACGGATTCTCGAACAACGGGCGGGGTGAAACGAGTGCGATCACCATTTTTTTCTTCTTTTTTTCTCTGCCTTCTCTTTCTATCCTTTTTGTTTCAAAGAGAAAAGAAAAAAAAATTTTTTTTTCTTTCTTCGTGCCTTCTCTCCTCGCGAAAATTTAATGCCACGCATGGACGGATCCACTGTGTGGCCGCTATTGCTGAACGCGCTATTTCAAGTTATGATTGCGCGCACGCCGCAATTTCCACCTATCCAGCTTTCTTCTGCATGAATTTCGATGTATGCGCGCCGTAGGTTCCCCCGTTTAATTCCGTGTGCGCGCGGGCGCGCATTTCCCGGAATTATTCGGGGAAAAAAAGGTGAAAACTAATTGTTACTTCGCGCGCGCGCGCTGCCCCTGGTTTATTTTTGAATGGAACCCCTGTTTTTTTCCCCCATGAGCGCCGCGGAATTTCATAATTTCGCGAATTTCCCGTTTGCGCGCGTTGTTGTGCATTGATTAAAATTGTTGCGCCGATTACAGGGAAGATTGCGGAATTTTTCCTACCGATGTATATTTGTTATATTTATCAGGGTGTAATAATCCGATCGTGATTCACGCAGAACCTCCCCTTTGTGGTGTTGTTGAAATTCTGTTGGTACGTGTACGCGCGATTTTTAATTGAAAACCCGATGTTACAGGCTCACGCGTGTAAATTTCACACGCGTAAAGAGCGTATACGTTAACGTTCAATGCGCGGGAATGATGGTACTTGCGAGCGAACGAATTATTTTCCACTGAAAGGCAACAATTTTGAAAAATATATACCTGTAACAGTAGAAATGATATATACATGAGCGTGATTCGCGTATAAAGAAATTAAAAGTAACTCTAGTCGAAGAGAATCAGTCAACATTTCGGACAACGGCCGCCTGCGTAAACATAAAAATAAGTAACAAAAAAAATGAAGAAATATAAGAATGAAAGTAATCTACACTTCTGTCTGTGTATTTACGAATGAATATCGTATAAATAAAATCTGTCAGTGCGAAAAAAAGGAAAAAGAAAAAATATTGGAAAGAGAAGCTGATGCAAGTTATAGAAATATATATTTATTTTACGTAGGTTGACAAAAAAAAAAAAAAAATATGAGAGCGACATTTCAGAAAACAAAAATATATTTCATTCGGTGTCACTATCGCTATTGCAATTCAAAGTGATCAATCTTTTCCCTTTAATTGGCATTAAATTCATTGTTCTCGTCGCTGAGATATTTGCAAATTCGACTTTATCCTCATCGTTGATATTAATTTCTTTCGGACGATTTATTCTCAAGCTTATCTTTCGCTTATCTTCTTATAAAATTGACGTGCTTGAACATCGCTGAGTAATTGTAACGTAGAAAACAAACACTACGAGTTTTCTTGTTAACGTTATTTTTAAAAATTCTAGGAAAATATATTTTCTGACCGCGTACATTCAGATCAGGTAAATTCATATCGCGTAGAAAAGAATCCTGCTAATAAATAGTGTTATAATTTACCGCGTGAAGAGAGACTCGCGTAGGAAAAATGTGCATCGGTTTTTTACATTCTTAGTGTCTCATCCAGGATGTACGTCTTTTAATTTTACTTTCTATCAAACAGCAACCAATCACACTCTGATCAGGTATACATAGAAGCGTTGCGCCGTCAGTACCAGTCTGCCAAGCATCTCCACCTCGGACGAACCTCGAAAGAAACTGAGGTCAATCGCGACTCGCTCTCCGTCTTCATAATCCAGCATCACTGCGAGCCAAGTCGCCGACAGTTAGCTCTCTCGATCGCGCTATCTCTGCTAATACCATCGCGAGCGATCTCGAGAGATACTATCTTGATCCCCCGGAGCCGCCGGAGTTCGAAAGTGCTCGCGAGAAAAACGAGCCACGATAAAAACACCGCCGCGCTTTTCACCCTCTCCCCCGCCCCTCATTCCTTAGCCCCGTTCTCTGATAACAACCACCATCTCTCTCTCTCGTCGTCCAATCGTGTTTACAAGAAGAGGAAGAGAGAGAAGAAAAGAAAGAGAATGTCGACTTTTCGACAGGAGAAAGAGAATAGGAGAGAATTAGAGGCGTGGCGCAACGTGGCTGCGAAACCAGCGTTCTCTCTCAAAGAAAGCGAACGATCGGTGATAGAAGAGCGTGTACAGCCGACGGCGGAAGGGTGAGAAAAGTATTCGGGATTTAAAGGAACTCTCAAGGCAGAGAGGCAGGGGATGGTAACTTCTTTTGTCGGATGCAATGCGAAAAGAATGACCGTGCCGCGACCAGATTGCCGGCGAAAGAGATCGTAAGTAACGTGAGGTGAGAGAGTAGGTTGTTGAAGCGGTCTGATTCGGAGAACGATTTGAAAGCCACCTGCCTTTCCCCCGGACTTTCCAACTATCCGCGTGCGACGTACCCGACGCCGGGGTCAGGAAACCACCAGCCAATTTCTTTGAGTGCCCCAACCCGGTCAGTCATCGTCCCCTGTGTCCATTGTGCTCCCATTGTGATCGGATATCAGTGTTATTCTTGTCCGAATTGCAGAATGGCGGCCGATGGACTTGGTCGCGAACTTGCAGAGGGTGGCGCGCCACGGCCAGTAACGAGTACAGGGACGTACGTACGTGTATCTAGCGTCCGATGCCGTTGATATTGAAACGTATTGAAATGTGGCTGACTTGTAGGTAAATTTTATTTGGCTCAATGTGCAAGCAGGTGAGTAGAGCGGAGAGTGTTGTTATTATTATAGGTTGGGATTGCTCGTGAAACTTATTCTACGATATTCTAGGATATTCTTACTCTTGGATATTCTAGGCGTTTCTCAAAATTGCACGAGCAATTTCATTATCTTGAGCAGTTTTATTTATCTTGTTTACCATTGCGAGCGTTCTTCGTGTTTTGTCTGTATATACTGTACAAACGAAATAGTCGTCGCTAGTTTTGACAATACGGTGAGAAAATAACTGCAGTTGCAGAAAATAAATGAACATAAAATACGACAAGAATCTCAAGAAGATAAACGTCGTTCGCGAAAGGAAAAACATTTCAATCAAGTGACTTTTAATATAAGTGCTTTGACATTTTTCTTCATTTAGAAATATAAAGAACTACGTCGAAAAAGCATCGCTCGAATATGTTGTTCCATTTGATAAATCGTCGCATTTTGGAAATTTCTATTTATTGCTGTTGGCTAAAAAAAACTACTTGGAAGTTCTCGGAAATTAGCATCGGTAAGTCAGAATTTATTTTGAACGTATCAGATTCATCAGGAAGGGAAATTTAAAAAGTCTCTACAACGAGACGAGCGATCTCTCAGGAATCGACAGCAACGATTTACACCTCTGACGTTGCAGATTTTACGAATCTTTCAGAGATCCAGAGATCTCCTCGCGTCTGCAACGGGAAATCCTAGGCGGATATTAGATAGGCGGAATTGTTTAAAAGGCTCACGCCAATAAAAACGCGCGGAGTGAAGCGGCGCGCTACTCTCTGCCGGCGCACAAAGCAAGCAAAACAGGCCAAATTGGCCGTTGCGGAAAGTTTAAGAAGCACAAGAAAATTTTCTAAAGCATCAAGATGCTCGGGCAAACGGGATAAGCGGCCAGGGTAGAAAAAAATTTAAGAGACGACCGAGAGAAAAGCCAACGAACGGGAAGGAAGGGCCACAGTTCGACAGAGAGAACGTCTCGGAAAACGAAGCAGATATTATTCGTAAAAATTTACGAAGATAACGCTTGGTAAGGAGTTAGATGACGCGAATGGATCGAGAAGAACCACGCGAAATCATAATCGTTATATTGATAATATGAAAATTAAAAACAAAAACGAGTTACTCATCTTGAGTACAGTTGAATCGTCCTTTCAAAGTAATTGGAAACTCTTCAACGTGATAATTAATGCGCGTTAAATGGACCGGATATAGATCGAGTTATACATTTCGAGAGAATAGTTTCGCATTGTCAAATGCGAAATACAAAACTTGCGGAGACGAGTGTATTTATAAACTGTGCAATTTCTTCTTGCAACATGTATAAAATCTGTTTCTCAAACGCTATTTATTCTCCCTTTAACCTCTTGCGCTGGAATGACGTGCCACGCGCGTCGAAAACATTTTGTCCCAAAGTTGCAATATTTTCTGAGTTTTAAGTACATTTAAACAAATAACAAATTCATCACTTCTTAGTAATAATTTCTATCCAGCGATATCATACCGATAATTTCAAAAAGAAAGCGACGAATTACTGTATACGACTCGGTCACTCGTACATGGTCCGTGAACCAGTTAACAGCGCAAGGTGTTAAAAGTCAATTGCCATTAATCGTTCTATACTTGAATAATTTTCTCAGCCAGAGGGAATTCATCTGATCCGTATTTTTTTCAAATTTTCGTTCGAAAACCCCTGTTCCAGACGATACGCCTCGATGAATGTCAAGTCTAAAGGCAAAGTCACCAAGCGGCGAATCTTCCGGTTCGCCGCGAGGCTTGATCCCAGGCCGAATCGAAACTTGCCGGGGTGAGCGAAAAAGTCGGGAAACGTCCAGCTTGGAGTAAGTTCGACAAGAATTAGCAATCGATCTACGCCGTGGCAACTTCCACAGGTACTTCCAGATATTTGCTAGGGGGCAGCCAGCGCAGCCAGCGAGCAGCCCCTTCTTCGTTTTTCTTCGACGTTAGTCGCGGGCGGTGGGTAGCATTAGCGTTAAGAGCAATAGAACAACGTGGCTACAGAGCGTGGCTTAATCCAGCCACTCCCTTCGGCCGGTGCTACGCCACTGGAGCAATAGCGGTAACGGCGACAAAAGCGGGGGGAGAGTTGATTAATGGAAGAAGTAAAGTCGTCACCGAACAACCCCCGCCAGCCGATTCTTCTCCTTCCACGTTCTCCAACCCTTCCCTCTTTGTTTCTCTTCGTTTCTACTTCGTACTTATTGCTACCCCTCTCCTCCTTCGCTCCTTCCCTCCCTCCCCCCGGCTACATCTTCGCGACTCCTTGTCCATCCTCACCGCCGAGCAGGATCGACGAGAGAATCACGGGTGGCTACGGGTGGCTGACTTTTATTGTCTGCGATAATCTCCGAGGCAGGGAGTGCGGGATTCGAGAGCCGACACCCTTCGCTCGAATACCTACGTAGATACTTTTAGCTGGCACGCTCGCTTCTTCGGCGATCGTGCTGAGAACGGGAGAACGATCTAACGGGGATCGTCACCCTCGAACGCTACCCCTAAAAGCTCTGCGAGCGTCGACAACTCGGCTAGAGAGAGGGCGGCGGGCAGGATGGCGAGACAATGCGAGAAGTCGACGCGAATCAACGACATCGCGAGCAGAGGAAGTTTGTTCTTTATCGCTCGGAGAATATCGGCCGTGAGAAAGAACGGAGGAGGAGGAGGGAAAGGGGCAAAAAGAAGAGAAAAAACGGGAGTGAGAGCTGGAAAAGGGAGAGGTACGGGAGCGTCAGGGACGTGCACCGAACTCCCAGGTACAGATCGAACACGTGAGCTCGACGCCGCTACTCTCTCCCTCTCTCCCTCCCAGCCGCGCGTCGAGAGGATACATTATACGGCCGGATTTCAGGAAAAGTTTCCCCGATGCGATTTCGACGCTACTTCGTTTCACTTTCCGTTCCGCTGAAAAGGAAGAGAGGAGAGCAAGAGGGTTGAATTGGCTGGGGTGTGCCGTGGGAGGGGGGAGGGGGGGGGAAGTGCAGTCGCGTGACCATGGCCGCCCACCACCGGGGGGGTGTACTATCAGCACCGTCACCGTTAACACCGTCTGCAACCGTCGACCACCCTCGCAAGCGAGTCTCTCTGAAACAGACACGCTTGGCCCGATCAATTCAACGTCAAAGTTACCCCTTTAGGAAACTGCACGCTCCACGTCCCAGCTGCGCCCGTTAGCCAGTCACGCCATGACGAGCTGATTTCCCTCGAAATTTATTTTCATGCCTGTAAACCGGCCTCGTGGGACCTCGCCGCGCACACGTGGCCACACGCGGCCAATAAAAGAAAGGATGCCAGGCGATGACGTCGTTTTTCGATTTCACGTTAGCGAATATTCACTAATTGTAAGAGAGCGTTTCGTGACCTGGGCAACGAACTGCTGTTGCGAGCAGCCGGGTTGTCGAGTGTTTCTCGTTCACTGCGACTTTGTTCGAATTTTAACGAAATTTTCATCGCGATCGTGCGTGCCACGAGAAAATGATGTTTCAAATGCGAACGAATTTGTAATTATTTATTGGACTTTTCTTTTTACAGATATTCCAGCGATTTCAAAGCACCGGTTAATAGCCAGTAATTTTGTTCAACGATCATCGACTCGTGTGAAATTCTTATCGCAGTGTGCAACGCAAACGGACCGTTTTAATTTTCTATTTCACGCTGTTGCGCAAGCTACCCTTCAATGATTCAACGTGCAATGTATCGAGAACATTATCGCGAATTATTGCGAGATATCGAGAACAATCAGTACGTAATAATTCACGACGATGATCAATGAACGACGATAGATAACGATACCGACGTTCAAGATATATATTCGCAATTACGTTACAACTTGCTCGTAAAACATAAAGTAAAGCGTCGAACGTGAAGAATAATTATTACGTAACGACTATTTATCCTCGACAATCCGTTAATTTAGCGAAACATCGAAACGATGCGATAGATACAGATGGATGATAAGATTTCAAAATTTTACGTTTAGTGAATATCTTGAGAACAACGAAATTCATGGAAAGAGGCAACAGCATTTTAATGCAACTACGTGGGTCATCCTTTATAATGTCGCTGTAAGAAAGTTAAGAAAATCTCTCACGATCATTGAGGCACAATTTTCATGCAGATTTCACGTGGATAAGATGCGCTTTATACGAATAAATACACGGTTTCTTTCGTAACACGAGATCCCTCGCTTAAGCTTTGGACGTAGCTTTTATATTTAAGTTGAAGAAGGTAGACTGAAAACGGATGACGTCTCGCCTGAAAGTAAATCGTACAACGCGATATTTGGATCTCCGTTACTTTAAGCTTCTAAAGTCTACCAGTTTCGAAAAGTATCAGGTACTTTTTCTCTGGTATTAATACGATGTAGTCTACTAGCCAGCGGAGGCAGAGGGTAAATCATACGACCCACCTATCTGATGTAAGCTAAGTTAAACCTTCTTGATCCAAGACTTACGTATCTAGTTTACACCTAGCGCGAGCGAATTCAACTCAGACGCAACGTGCCTAATCCACTCCATTCAAAGCTAGTCAACTAAATGTAGATTTAACGTATCTGGTCTGCATCTAGCTTTGGCTCGAGTTAGCCTCGTCGAAACGCGTAATCGTCATAACGTCAGCTTTGAATCTTATTAACTGGCTGAGACTGGTAATTCGTTGGTTTGCGCAGTTTCGCAGTGTCGAGTTCAGAAAGTCGAGGAAATTAACTTTCTCCCCGCTGGGAGAAAGAAGTTTCGTTTTCTTTTTTTTTCGGACTTTTCGACTTTCTCGAGGAGAACTTTCGCGAAGAGAAATCTCTTTCTCGAAGGGAATAATTTTAATATTTATTGGAAGTCCAATACAGTAAAAAGATTTCGGCTTGAATGTGGACCACTATTAGCTCGTGACAGCTTCGAACAGAATTTCTATTCTCATTGAAGAGCAAAGCTCGAACTTTTTTCTCGCAATTCTTGAAAAATTCAGAAATTACACTTGGATATGCAGATGCTGATTCACCTACACGTATAGATCGTAAAGGAATATTTTTGTCTTGGAAAAATTTAATTGCAGCGGGTTATTGCTTTTCATCAATTTATTTATTTTGTTTTCGCTAACCCAACTTTTACACACGGTCCACTTGGCCGCCTGGAAAGCCACGTAAATATTTGTCCCCAGGGAAATGGTAGAAAAACGATCGGCACCCATATCTCTCGAAGTCTTCACAAAACTCGCGAGCAAAAACTCGCAGCACTCTTGGAACGATTCTCGTAATTCTTAAATTCGCGACGAAGCTACGGACCCGAGTAAATCAATGTAGAAAGAGAGAGTATTTATTGTGTACCTCTCTTATTTCGTGTCTCTTTTATTTGCAAAACGGGTCAAGAACGTTAAATATTGATGGGAAATGCATCGCCACGGGTCTCTAAATATTCACAAAGGATCGGGGGCCGCTCGTATGACGGGATAAAAAACCGCGAGCACCGCTGATTATTATCGTCACCTTGTTTCCCCAAACAAACGATGAGAAAGATTTCTTCTTCTCGTTTTCTCTCCCTTTCTTCATTTCCTTTCCTTTCCTCTTCTTTCTTCTTTTTTGAACGATACTTGATCGACGAGAGGCTGCTCGAAGGAGTCGTCTCATTAATTCGGTACGTACTTGTACGAGCGGCCAGAAAGATGGATGGAAGTGAAGATGCACCGATTCCCTCGCAAGTGGGGAAAACGTTGAACGAGAAAAGAGGTAAAGCACCGATGAGAGAAAGGGGGATAAGTAATCGAGCGACTCGCTATAATTTTAATGAGTTCCTCGATGACACGAAGACAACTGGCGACAGAGAGAGAGACTGACATCTCCAACGACTACGTCGACGACAACGAACGGCAACGAGCAACGCGAGGAGACAGGGTGGAGAAAACGACGACGAGGCTGCTGGCTTTTCGTCGAGAACAGCAGACCAGCTTTGACTTGAAAGTGCGACCGGGCATCGAACGGAAAAACCCCGGGGATAATACTTCCACAGAAGTTCCTCTCCCTCCCCTCTCTCTTTCTCCCATCCTCCCTCTTCCCTTCTCCTGGTCCCTCACCGTTTTCCTGTACCAAACGGGAAGCTGTCTACCGGGCTCGTTGCTCGACAGCTCGCCGAGGCTCCGCGATTTTTCCCGTCCGGTCATGAATAGCAACGAGTGGAAAAACAGGAAAGTTCTCGGCCGCCGTGCGGCCAACTTTCTCACCCCACCCGGAGCGGAGTTTTCTTCGTAGCTGTTGAAACTGTTTTCCGGCCAACTCGGTCCCCCTGCCCTGACCCCGCGCGCGAAACGAGATGCCGATTCGCCGATTGCCGGCAACCGGTTGTTTACAATTAGTCGATAAACTCGAAACGCTGATAAAGAGCGACTGCGGTGCGGCCGCTTCAGTGAACTGAAAGCCACGCTGGCGATGAGATAGGAGAAAATTGGGAAAATTGGGGATCGGAAAACGGAAAAGGTTACGGCGTTGATCTTTCGATCGATCAAGGTTTGGGTTAGGTTCGGTGGATTGACGTAACGTTGACGGGTTTTTGGATGAACTTTCTAGGAAGTGTGACATCGACTGGCGAAAATTAACATGTCGATTGTAGTGGTCATTTAGTACGTAGAAATATTTTGTAGAGCGATTGAGAGATATCACGAACATCATCGGCAATGAAATTTTTAAATAATATACGTAACTAGATGATATTACGTGCTTTCGCTACACTTTTATTGCAACATGATACTATAATATATTTATATACACCATTACATAAACTTCATTAGAACTAACGAAAAGTAATAATTGCAGAATTTTGTGATACAAATGTTTTATCATCCTACGATGTACGTAGTATCAGTAATGATTTCTTTGATTGTCTGAAATATTTCAGCATTATTCTGCACGAGGAATGAACATGCTTCTTGATCATGATGTAACAAAAAAACAATATAATTATAATTATATTATAATAATCATAATATAAAAAATTAACTCGTAGCGTAATGCAGTAAAAGTGTACCCTCATAGAGAAATGATCCAGGAAGGAAAAGGTAATTCGCAATATTCGTTCTAATTAATTCTTCAATGTTAAATTACAGTCGTAATATCTCCGGCGATACACCGAGATGTACACATATCCGCTAGTAACAAATCTGATTACAAAATTTTAACAAAGAACACGTAGCCGTGCCCCGCACTTGATAATAATATCACCATCGTCTGTTATTCTGCAGCTTTATATATTATGAAACGGCTATATAGTAGACCGGTGGACAGAACCGGTGAGTGATGAACGTGATACAGTGAACAATCAGTTATAATTGAAACAATTTTCAATATCCTCTTTCCACGTTCGTACGCGCATAATAAACAAAAACCCTTCTTTCCGCGCCTGTAGAACTGTAAAGCGCAACAAATCCCATTATACTCTCATGCAGCAATCAACGGCCGGGCGACGTGACAAGAAGCGGATCGTTTTCGGTGTATCCGTAGCTCGTCACGCGGAGATTAATCCGTTTCATCGTTCTCGTTAATAACTGATGCGGAACGGAATGTTTTTATTGAACGGGACAGCCGAGCGGTAATCGGCTTGATCGTTACGTCACGACGCGTCATTTAAGAACGTCGACGTATGCAATGGTGAAGGATTTTCGCGATGTGGTACAGAACGTTTCAAAAAGAGTGAAATCTCGAGAGCACGCAGTTAACTTGTGAAGATAATACATCTCTCACGTGATACAATGTGATATTAATTCTATGCTTTCGAAGGATATTTTTCACACGTAGTGAAATACAGGGTGTCTCGTAATTGACATTCCACGCGAAAAAATTGAA
Organism: Tetragonula clypearis; assembly: GCA_010645135.1. Classification (NCBI taxonomy): domain Eukaryota; kingdom Metazoa; phylum Arthropoda; class Insecta; order Hymenoptera; family Apidae; genus Tetragonula; species Tetragonula clypearis. The sequence continues at coordinate 774 of WIUT01001490.1, read as the reverse complement.
AATTCTTTTTAAATTTAAAGCCTCTGTTCTCGAGTTTTGATCGATTGTAATTGAATTTAGATAATTCCGTACTGGACAGGCGCGAAAAATCGACAGGGGGGGGGGATATTCTGCGCGCAAAAATACGTGGAAAAATATGTGGAACACAGTTTTTTCTCAAGAAAATTTGTTTCATTAAAAATTACCTTGGTATCGCGTGTACTCGATAAACTTTCAAACTCGGTTCTTTCAGAAACGGAAGCGTCATACAAAAAGATGTTATTCTACATTTCTTCTTATTTATTTTCGCACTTAGAATAACTTTCCTAATCAATTATTTCTTTCTGCCACGCCTGGAATTAGCTAAATTCAAGTGCAGCTTGATAAATTTCCAAACTCAATTCTTCTTTCTCAAAGTTTTAATGTTGCTCTTTCTTTTCGGCTCATTCTTTCACCAACTACTTGGCTGCATCACTACAGGATACTCTGTATAATATAATATATGGACGATGATTGTAGCGCAAAAAGAGAATTTTCATTCTCTTACAGTCGAAACATTTCGACTACCATATATTTTCTGCGTCGTCTAACTACCAAGCGCGTAGAATTCGGTCGTAACTTTTTGAAATACACTGTATATTATATATGGCAGCACCGTTTCACACGGAACGACGAAATGGCAGCGAAGTTGGTGGACGTTTTTGGCAGACCAGTGGTCGACAAAACTGTCGTGTCGCCATCGAATTCCTCTCTGTCTCACTCTCTCTCTCTCTCTCTCTCTCTCTCTCTCTCTCT
>WIUT01001489.1:0-29793 GCA_010645135.1 Tetragonula clypearis | reverse complement strand
AAATTTGAAATGTTATAAATTTATAGTCTAAAAAATACACATATATATTATACACAATGAAACTAATATTTATTTATATTGTGATATGCTTTGAAGTAAATAGTTGGGCAGAGTGGAGTTTTACAGTTTTTGCGCGCAAATTTTGTTTCTTGCCTTTTTCTTTCGAATAAATTCAAAATCAAGGAAGAATATATATATTTATCGATTTTTTTAGCGATAGAAAATGATTCTATATGTCACTGTTAAGAAATCGAAATTAATATCGCTTTTATTTAGGGTATAAGGATTGGCGCGCACGGCGATCAAGAGGTTAAGCTAAAATTTTTTTAAGAAACGCGTACTTTCATATATTCGTGTTCAACCTTTAAGCGATATATTCGATTCACGTGTGAGAATATCGGGGATTTCCAATATGATGATGCAGATTTTGCACTCCAAATTTTTTTTCCAAATCAAATTCACACTTTATTACCTCTAGCATTATATTCTTCAATGGCGAGCCCCGAATTGAAGAAGTTCTTTCAAAAATTAAATTCTGCGCAAGAAATATTTCGACTGATCGTTCAAACCATGAACATTTGCCTACAACTGGATGTTTCTAATCGTTCTGTTGCAGTTACCATCCCTACAGATTGTTATAATTATTACGTAAATTTTTCTTCAAGCGGTATTACATACAAAACGAAATTTTTATTTCGGGAAGACAAATTTAGTAGGAAAACTGGACTTGCGAACGGGTGCAAATTTGATTTGCAAAAGGTTCAAGTGTAATCTACAAAAAGGTGAATATGACTCGTAAAAGGGCTAATTCGAAGTGACAACGAAGAGATCGTTCGTTCATCGAAATTCCAACACACTTATTCCCGAAGAAATCCAGCGTCAGACTTGAACAAGCGTACTTTTAGGCCAACTCACGACCTGATGTGTTCCAAAATTACATCGCTTCCACTCGTGCAATTTGCGCGGCACGTTAATAAAACAAATTGGGGGGAGGGGGAGGAAGGTGTAGAAGTTTCCGGGTTTGAATGGGCTCGATCGTGGGGAAGGGAGGAAACGAGTCGCTGGTAACGAGAAAGACGCGGAGAGAGAAGTTCTCAAAGGGGTCGGTCGTCCCTTATTCCACGAATATCTCGAACGAAAACATCCAGCGACAGGCCAACGGAATAATTAATTGGCCCATTTGAGAAGCGGCTCTGAACCCGCCGCGAGAATTTCATCCTTCCGGCGAGAGAACGTGCGGAGAGAGAAGGTGCGACGGCACGGAGAGACAAGAACGAGCGAGAATGATGAAAAAGCGGCGAATTCGGGGTTGGGTCCGAGTGTCTAATGAAAACTTTCCCCATCTTTTCGCATTCGACGGACACGGCTAGGACGCGTAATCAGCCTTGGATTCGAAAAGGACGTCGCTAATTTGTTCGACAGCGGAGTTGGAAGTTGGATTCTCGAAATTCGTGTCGGCAAAGGTATCGCGAATGTAGATTCCCCCCCCCCCTTGCCTCACTGGGGGAATTACTTCATCGCCTCCGGAAGAATCGTGAGAGGAATTGAGCGTACTTTCTTCCTGAGAAGTGGGAGGAAATTCGCACAGTTACACTCTCCTCGCGTTTCACGAGAAAAACATTTTTGCATAATTTTTGTTACGCTCATTCGTTCAATCCGTCCCACGTGCCAGCCGTGTGACTGGATATATCAAAAGTGGAAACATTCGAAGATCGAATCTACGTCCTGTTTCCACTTGCCATTCAACCGCAATCGAATCGAGTTCCTATCAATCGTTCGGAAGTTTCGCCATTTCCTTCCTTATCGTGCTGCTCTTTGCATTCGAGGAATTCTCTGTATCGTTCTGAAACTTTCCGGTTCTGTAGAGAACAGGAGGAAGCAACGAGGAGAAAAAGAGAAATAGAAAGAGATAAAACAGGAAGGAAAGAAAAAGAAGCGACAAGAGTGGGTGAAAGGGAGCAAAAAGAGAAAGAGAGAGAGAGAGAGAGAGATAGAAGCAAGCAGAAAACGAGATAAAAGTCGCGGCGGCGATCGTAACGAGCTTGTCACAGTGTTGCTTAAGAGTTTCGCGCGGACATATCGGAGTGGAGAAGAAGCGTGAAAAATGAGCGTGCGAGGGCGCATAAAGCGTAGGATATCGCTGAGCTCACAAAACGCATGATCGATGAGCGAGCTCTCTGAACCTGAGGGAGAGAACGAGTTCCTTGGAAACTCGCCGTCTTCGCCGCCTTTGCCGCCGAGGCCAACCTACGAATAAGAGCTTCACGGGTCCCTGCGTCCTGGCTTGCCCTTTGACTCGTAACTTTCTCCCCGTATCTCGTCGAAATCTCGATTCGGCTCCTCCTGACGTCATCCGGTCCCGCACGAGAAGCCGGCCAACTTCTCTCTTCTTCGTTGTATCGGGTGGAAAGAAAAGTTTGCCCGTGGCTGTCATAAGTGAATTGTATTTTTTACCTTTCGTAATTATTTAACGCGTGCGTCCTAACAGCGACTTTATGATTCTGAACGTGGATGTCTGTATTGCGTCTCTATAAACGCTCTCTTATGCTTTGAATAATGTCAACAGCTTTATTATTTAGACTCGCTGGTGCAACTATGACAAATCATGTTAGTGACAGCTACAATCCAGAAGCATAAAGTCGCTGTTATCAACGTTAAACGATCAAGAAACTTTTCGCCATTTTTCAAGCGAACTATTAAATTTCTTGGAGAAAAGTCTTACCTTCGTGACGAGTAGAATACAATGCAAGAAAAGAAATTTCACCTTCAAGATCAAGGTGAAAGTCAGATCTTTTACACGTATGAAATCGAAGATGTGTAAAATTCGTCTATGATGGCCACCCTGTACGTGCCAACGAGAGAAGAGAACAGAAATGAGAAGCGGAGCGAAAGAACAAGGACGAGAAAAGAAAGGATGAGTGGAAGTGGACTCTGTGTAAAAAACTTTTGCGAGGCAATCCCCTGCGGGCACGCACAGTCGAACGATAAATCGCAGTGCGTTTAACAGAGGAGGCCAGAAACGAAGGCAATTTCGTTTCGTCGACTTTTCACCAAACAACTTTTGCCGAAACGATTTTCTTCCTATCGGCGGCCGGTTCTTTGTAATCCCGCGGTGTTCTTTTTCTTCTCTCTATCGATGATATTCGTTCGACGTTTCGCTCGGCGGAGCATCGACACGTACACTCACTTTGGCATCGGTTAGACACAAGAGAAGAAAGGCGAACGAACCGGCAACCGGAAATCAAATTTCAGAGGTCGCGAAAGAACCGCCGCGTAACTTTAATTTCGACGTCTTCGAGACCAAGATCAAGAAGAAGAAGATGAAGAAGAAGAAGAAGAAAAAAGAAGAAGAGGAAGACCGCCTTTTGATCGTCGATCCCTGACTGGTGGCGAAACGACAGCGGAAGAAAGCCATCTCGAGGCTCGCCCCGTTTAAAAGTCCGGGCTTCGGCCGCCCCCTTTATCCAGCCCCTCGAAAGCAAATTCGATTAGCGGACGACAGATTGAGCCTTATTGAATCACACCGTTCGCAGGGTGGTCTTTGTTATCGCGATTTCTCTCGGATAAATGTACCTTTCATACGTGTTTCTCTGCGTGCGTGTGTGTGTGTGTGTGTGTGTGTGTGTGTGTGCGCGCGCGCTCTTGTGTGATCACGAGCACAAACGTCCATACACGCGATACGGTCGAGGATCGGTAATAACGACGCCGATGCGATGCGATGATCGATCGCGATAAAGACATCTTTATGTCGAGTTTGATTCCTTTCTTCTTCCACTGCTTGCGTTCTTCTTTTCTTTTTCTTTCTTTCTTTTTCTCCTTCTTCTTTATTCTTTCGCCACGCAGAAAGAGGATCTCTCTTATTGTTGGTTTACGTTCGTCGTACGTTGTTTTATTTCGACTCGCACGAGAATTTCTCTTCTCTCGCGTAACAACTCGCAACACGAGCGCAAGTTCCGCGGCTACTTCGAACGCGGTGACTGGCGAATTGTTGAATAATGAACGGCGGGATAAATGTATAGCATATTCCGGATAATTTCATTCGATTGCGCGTGCTGTGTGTTTACGCGGGTGGGCGTGAAAATTGCCCCGCGTTTTACGCTCGTTTTCTACTTCGTTTGCCGGCAAATAGGTCTCGCTCGCGTGCGTTGGTTAGCCGGTTGTTTAATGGTACGAGAATCTGATGATCGGCGAATTAAAGTTGTGTAAACTTTTACGATTATAGTTCTTGCAGTTTTGATAGTAGGCCAGCTTTCTCGGGCAGTTTATAGATGGAAGTTTATATTGTTTGCTAATTCGCGGCTTCTGTGTCGATCGAAGGATCGTCTTGACGTGCCTCGTTAATCGTATCTCGACGATGACGTGGTGATGATTTTTTTCTTCGAACGAAATGCTGACGAATGCACTCTCCACGTCGCGAGAGTAATTTGTCCTCGCATCAAACAGACCTAACAATCGGGAAATTCTTCAATCTCGTACGTGAGATCCCTCTGTTTCAAAAGCACGAATCTCCCTTCAGCGAGACGACGAGAGAATTCATATCGGTCAGAGAAATCTCATTTTCTAAATGCTCGGATTCGCGGAGCGTTCCGTCGGAAGCTCGCCGGCTCTAACCAGCGTGTAACTGCATATCAGACTACCAGAAAAAAAGAAAAAAAGGAAAGGAAAGAAAAGAAAAGAAAGAAAAAAAATCTCCATTAGTTCAACCGACATCGCGCAGCTAACGAATCGTGTAAGCAGACAGAGAAAACGAGGCATTGCCCGGTCGGTCCGCAGCGGCAGTCTCATCAAAAACACGTCTCCAAGGCCGATTCGTCACGGCGCACGGGTTGGAACTGGCGCAGTCAAAGCGACTACTAATTCTGATTAGCTCCCAAGCGATCCGAGTATATCCAATTACGGTGTCGCTCGCACGTCGCTCCGTTGGCCCGCCTTAATCCCGCGGAATAATTCGCCCCCGGTGTGCTGCGGCCTGTCATGTGTCGTGGCCGACAGTGAAATACAGGTAGTCGTTGGAACTATCGTACGTACGTACGTACGTTCGCGTGTCTCATCCTTGTACGGCGTTGTAAATTCGGTCGTACACCGACGAATCAATTAAACCGGCCAGAGCCAGAGCCAGAGCCAGAGCGCCAAAGCCAAAGCAAGCCAGCCAGTCGATCGGACGCTTTCCCTGCAATTAACTCGATCCACTCCCATCCGATCGCCACCTCCTGCTGCCTGCCCACGTCTCCTTTTTCGTCTTCTTTCCTCTGCTTTTCGACCTTCCTTTTTCTTTTCTTTTTTTCTTTTTTTTTTTTTTTTTTTTTTTTTACGCTTCCGCACGGGCGGCAAACCTGTTAATTAAATGGACCACGTCTCTATGGCCGATCGCTGGGATCGATTATCGAGTGGTTATTAATTCATTCCTTGGGATTGCGTAGGTAAAGAGAGCAGACACACACTGTACGTGGTGGTTCAGAATTTTATGTGGTCTTTGCTCTTTCGTTCGAGCTTTCGTTTTTAGGGCGATGAATATCAATTTCCGATGCAGAGGCGCAAACCTGGCTGAAACTTTTTCAGTTTACCGTCCTTGCCAGAACGAGAGAGAATTGTAAAATACCCGGACACGATATTCAAGTATTTAAGATTATTTTGCAACTGCAACGGTATCAGTATCCTGTCGACAATAACATAAATCGTTTCTACGTCAGCCACGTCCGGGTTATTCTTTAAAAACTGAACCAATTAAAACGTTTCACTCGATCGAGAAACATGCGCAAACATGCGTCTATCGGTATCTGTCTTGAGATAGCAAGATCCAAGTAGAAAGGATCTGTCTGTATAAGACCTAGATGTGTGTAGATCCCACCTGCTCTCAGCAACTCTTTCCACAAATTAATTCTACATCGACTTGATTCGGCCAGCAGGGTCGAACGTCTCATATCTCTACTAAAATTAGCTCTTTCTTATCCACGTGAGATACGTGAAACTCGATAATAATTCGCGGTTAACGGGAGGTTAACGAGGCGATCGTGGCGCGAGAGTCATCTCCGCGAAAATCACAGAAATCACGCGTCCGTCGTTATCCACCGATTTATTATTACCGTTGTCGTTCCCGACTTCTTGACGCGTTCCGGCCGCTTTCTAATCCGCCTTCGGAATCGATCCCACGCGCAGATAACACGCGGACGATCGACGTGTCCGCTATCGATCGACCGTCAGCCGACCGATTCCCAAGCGTTCGGTCACGCCGAACACGATCACAAAAGGGGATCATCCTTCTCTTTGGATCTCTGGATCTCTGGATCGACGCACGTTGACAGTTTGGCTCGCACGGTTCCTGTCGTTTATCGGCATTGTCGCATGTTCGATGGCGACCCGATCGGTCAGAGAGGCGAAGAAACCGGCGGCCGATTGTCAACGAACGGTCACGCCGGACAATAGCTTTGCCACTCGAGGGGATTTTAATCTTTGGCCCCCTCTCGGACGCCATTTTGCGCACCAGCCGGCGGCGGTCAAATGGGCTGGAAAACCTCGCGTTTGTTACGTGTTTCCACTTCTTCAGGTCCGTCGACGCGAGACAAGGGTTCCTCGAGATCTCCACCTGGCGTGCAAGTCTTTCGTTACATACAGGTAACCTTCCTATAACACGGTAGGTAGGTTCCTAGAAAATGCCGTGTTGTGTGAAACCCAGAGCTAGTACAGAAAGGGGGGTTACATTCTGAAAACTTATTAAAAACATTTTTTTTTTAATTCCATATAAGCAGCTTAATTTTGATTAAAAATATAAATATACGTATAACACAAAACGAAAAGAAAAAATATTATTTTCATTTAATGCGACCTTAATTTAATAAATTTCTTTCTCATCACTGCTCAGTACGCAATCAAACGAGAACGTTTTGCGCACTTTATCCTTTTAGATACTTTAGGCACTTTTCGTAACATTGTATCTCTGAGACGGCAAGCCTCGCCGCGGATCGCGTGTAAACTGTGCATGACGCTTTCCGCTATGACATCGGAATAGAGTTATAAATCAATAAATTATAACTTGTTTATACATTTTCATGTAAAGCCACTGTAGTTCATTATTCCTTCCCGTCATTATTTTAAGATAATTTAATTTTTATATGTGTTAAACAAAAATCATGTTATCTAGCGCTGTAGAAGTTCAGTGTTGTACAAAGGTTTTCGCAATTTTTTTATCGTGTTAGAGCGAAACCGTGTTGTAAGATGCCGTGCTGTCTGCTGTTATTTGGGTACAAAGATTGAACGCTATTGTACTACTCAAAGCCACCTAAGTATCTCTTCGAATTGTGACGATGCAAGAGATATTTTTCGCTCCAACGTGAAACAGTATCTAGAGTAAAGACTAATAACTGGTAAGAATATCTTTCTTCCAGGACCATTTTTCTTTTTTCGAGGTCACCGATGTTTTCTTCATACAATACAATTATTATTCTTTTCATTGCATGGTCAACAATTCGAAAAGATATTCAGACGATTGATCATCCTGTACGATCCTATGTTTTAGGTTAGTTCGTAATGAAAACTTGATTGCGATACTGTAACCATAAAAATTTATAAGTTACAACCATTTCAGTCTGATTGAAAACAAACGTGTGAGATGTCCAACAAAATTCGATGTGAAATTAGTACAAACTCGATTGTAACGTTGGATGAATAATTAAATTCGTTTGTCAATACAATATACGTACTGTGTTTTCAACTTTGTTGAAAGATACTTTCAACTTGAGAGCAGTGCCATTGTTTTTTGGTTATCGGTCGAATTATCCCTCACTGTTCATCGCATCCGTGCTTCTTATTCAGGTAAACGTTCTAAGCTGCTTCGCCAAGCGTGAACGATGTACTTTGATGTGCACGAGATAGATCCTCGACAAATCGGCTACCCCGGCGAGAAGGCCTGAATCTTTAAGAGCTGTTCTTCACTTTCGGAGTAGGTTCTCGGAAGTGCATTGGCACAGAAGATTCGCGTTTCGTTGCGCGAAGTGTTGTTCTCTCGCACGCTTTGAACCTATTCCTTTGGATTTTCAATTTGTTCATCCCTGCATGCACAATGAAGAACGTTTCTCTTCTTTACCTAGTTCGAGTCAAAGAATACCTATTTTCTGATCAATCTTTTTCAGTTGTTTCTTTTTCTTCTCAGATCAACCCTTTTTTGTTGCGTATCCTCTCGACATTTGCATTGATTTTCCAGACGTAATTGCATCTATATATCCGATTATCCGAACGTTTTTACGATCTCCTTCGGATGCTCGTTTTATATCTTCCGGTGTTCTCGTTTCGCGCAGCAACTGTTGTGATATAAACGTTTATTTAACGACTCTGATGAGCGACCGATTCATTATCCGCGGATTCTTTCTACACACGTAGAGCTGGTGGTTTGCCTCGCAACTTTTTTACCAGTCGAGATGAATGTCGATATCGGCGTGTACTCGTTTCGTTTGTCGGTCGACTCTGCAATCAACCTTGTCAGTCGCCGTCGTTATTCGAAACTCGAGAATCTGGGACGATTACCAGGCACGAGAATGTAAAATCAGCGCCTGCGATAGGCTAATCCAGTTTAGTCGAGTTGGCCCAATTTAATCCGATCCAAAATCTAATACGGTTAACGTCGAAAGTTTCTATTGGAACTTTTTTCCCTTTTTCTTTCGTAAAAGTTCGAACTAAAGTAAGAGCGGAGATCGGTATCGTTCGACTCAAGTATAGTGTTGTCGTTTCGCCTCACAGTGAGCCGGAATTCACGCGATATTTTTGAACAACTTTTGAAGAACTCATAAAAGATATCAGAAATTTGACATAAATATTCCTTTGCGATGACATACAACGTGATATATTTCATCCGTTTCATCACTGTTTTGTTAACTTTATAAACAATTTGCCAAATTATTTGTATATTCTATTTAACGCTAGAACTACCGACGAAGACGAAGTTATTTCTACTAAAATTATTTTGATTATTTTAATAAATAAAAATAAAATAGAATTCATTATATTATTTCTTTAGTTGTCACTGTAAAAGTCATTGCATCGTTGCGGAGAAAAAATTGTAACATGAAATAGAAATTTTAAAATAAAATTGTATAAATCAGTCATTTTGACTGGTGTGGCAGTTCTAGTGCTAATGTAAAATTCTGACGCACCATCCCTGTAACCGCATAATTCTTATTATTCAGAAAGTGAATCTTTGACGCGGTGGAAGCCTGAAAGACCATTAACTTCAAGGTCTAAGCTTCCGAAGAACATCCACGAAAGAAAAGAATTAACAAGTTAAATTTTCATTTAAAGAAATGCAAAAAAAAAATCCTTTCTCATTCTGGAATTGCCTCCCTAGAAAATCAAATCGTCCCTCTGTGAACCGTGGTACCCACTTTGAGAAACACGGTTCCAGGTGTGTACAAATGATCGAGTAGATTAAAAAAATCCATGAAAATTAATCCTTCCAATTTGATAATCTGATTGCATACTATAAACGTTATTCAATAAATTCGCCAAAGGAAACCAAATATCTACACACATATTTTCAGCGATAATCAACGTTCGACGGAAGCGGTGTGCAACGATTCGACCGCGACGTTGATAACTTCGATTTTACACGAATAATCAACGTCCAGGGGATAACCGGGGACTGATTCAGCAAGCAGGATATTCTGCCGATCCGACATCCGGCGGCCGTTCGATCGGCCAATCTTCGACAGAAATCAAACGACACAAGGCGAAAGCCGAGCCAGAAACGAGGCAACGCTATAAAATACGTCGCGCTAATTAACGATTAACCATGACCAGGATCCGTGGCCGGCTGGTTGGAAACTGGTAGCCGTTGTTGACTCGTGTAACGCCTACTACGCGTCACCTGCAAATTAAACCGGGAATCAGTGCATGGTGATTAGAACCGTCGATGGGATCTAGATGCTGCAGCGCTGTTTCGAATCGCTGGCAACTGTAACCGCATAGGCATTGCGATTCGCCCTTCTTTTCTCTCTCTCTCTCTCTCTCTCTCGGTTGTCATTGGCCTGGCAGGAAACGAACAGTACTACGATTAAATCGGATAATTGCTCGTATTATTAACACCATAATGACGGGTTATTTTCAATGGTGATTTTCATCAGTGACCGGCAAGTTCTGGTTCGGATTCTGCCATGTGTAAAGGAACGATCGGTAGATCGGTGTATGTGTAAAAAGTGAGAAGATAGAGGTATCGAATATGTGAGCAGATGAACATAAACGTACGTTCGTTGTATTTTCGACGATCACTAACTGTTGAAATTTTTTAATAATAAGTAGTGACATCAGCTGAGAATCGCACGACGCTGTTCTATTGTTGATAGAATTGTTTAATTATTTGTCGATAGAATTAATTAAAGTACAAACTTCAAGTCAGAGAAATTAAAGAGCAAAGAATAGGGAGGGGTTTGTTATGTGTTCAGTTTTCATTTTACGAGAAATCGTTCAAATTTCTAAAAAAAAATCGGCGTGAATCTACAAAATTTTCGTGACGAAGTTACGAACTGATCTTGACTATTTCGCTAGCAAAAGTTTCACGTGCAACGATTTATTACTATAAATATTAATCTGCAACGAATTTGAAAAGGTACCTAATTTTTCGTTCGAATTTTAATGACGTCCTTAGAACAAAAACCCCTTTCAATGGCAATCGACTTAGAATTCAAATAAAATTGTCAACTATAAAATGATTACTCTCTCATACAAACTAGTTTCCCTGTATATTCTGTTGATCGTGTCAAAAATAAAAGACAAGCGGTTGAAAATTCAACGATTAACCAGCCGTGAAACGAAATCGGCGCTCGTCCAAAAGCGTCTTCATCGTCGTAACGATGGCGAGGAGAATCATATCGCAATCATGCCACGGCATAAATCATCAATTAATTCGTTAAACGTTCTCGACAAATTCCTCGCGGAGCAACACCGCAAATAAGCATGCTCGGCTGTTTACGAGTGAGATCGGAGAGCCGAAAATCTCTCAACACGCAGCTCTGACCGCTAAGAGCGCGGCTCGGATTTGGCCAACCGCTGGCCGATGGCCTATAATCAAGCGGCCACGTTAATTGAATACCCGATTATGAAGAATTACGATGCAACAGCACGATGAACTGTAATTATTGACAGGATTCCGCGTTTCAGCCTGCCTCGGTATCGTAAACACCGGGCAGAATCGTGGAATCTTCTCGAGCGGACATACTTTTCGAACGTGATTCTTTAAGTCGATCGTCTATCGAAAGATAACCATGATCCGCGGGTACAGAATCTTCGAATCAATCCGTACTGCATCATTACGCTTTCGCGAAGCTTTGCGCATAATTCGAGAGAACGATGCGTGTTAAATTGGTGATTTTTGGTGTGTGTTTGACGAATCAATGATATTCATTGAATTTTGAGGAAGAAATTTTACGTGGATTACGAGAAATACGAGAAATATCAGATGTATCAGAATTTATGACAAAAGTACATACTAGGAGATTTACACACGAGAAGTTTCGTATGTACGGTTTTCTTTCTTTCAAAAAAAATTATGAAAGTTGCTGAATGTGTAAATTTAGCAATCGAGGAAGGTTGAAGACATCCTTTATTATTCTGCGTGGAAAATTCAATTTAATTCCACATAAATTATTTTAGAAAAAATTCCAACAGCTCTGTTCGAGCAATTTTTCTGAAATAATCCTGAAGATCATAAAGGAGTTATTTTGATTGAACGTGCAACGTTTGAAAGGGAAATCACGTTCAGGAAAAGATTCATTCGAAGAAACGAATTTCGTGCGCGCCAAAGTAACAGAAATTCAATGACACTTCTCACTATCGATTTTTCATTCATAGCAGGTGCAATAGATAATAATAAGCAAATAATAGATTCAATTGACATTTAACTCACTGTTAACCAGAAACTAATTAAAATTTTAAAATCTCGAGTTTTACTTTACGTCAAGTCAGACACGCGCGCGTCTTGTTCTACTGAACATGGTTTCTCCGAATCGTTTCCCACTGCTACTCGTCAATCCGCACTTCACCGCGAACGATCGTCGTCTACACGAATTCTCACACTCACAAACGCAAAAAGCTATTCCAACAAAAATACCATACGTTACCATCTCGTTCGCCAGTTTGTTAATAAAACAGGTCGGTAATGAAATTTTAAATAGCTATCGCGCGTCGAACGTTTCGTTACAAGTTTCGTTGTACATACGCACGATCGTAGAACAACGCGACTTCAAAATGGCAACAAGTCCGAATGGGAAACGGTCAATGCTTTCGGCGAAAGGCGAAATTAAAAAAAAAAAAAGGAAAAAAATAATGCCCGACAACGGACGGAGCATCTATTGCACCTGCATCGACGAAACTGGTACCGGGTGAAACAGTCCGACGTGCCGAGTGCTTGGTAGTGCTTTGGTAGCCTGTTTTGACAGATCATAATTTATCGCGCGCTCGTAAAACCGATTCTGCCGGTTCTGTTCCTTTTTCTTCCTACTTCGCCGAGAGATTGACTTCGAGTTAAGCGTACGAAAATATGCACGGAGGGGAAGAATATTCTTTTTTTCTACCATAAATACGAGATCTCCTACGCACATTTTTCTCTGTTTGCACTAACTAACATCCGTGAACAGCCGCGAAACCTTCTGCCAGATCGGTTTGGCTTTGTAGTCCGATGATAGTCCCCACGTAGATCCTCTGCTGATTTCTCGATCTAAGATAAACAGCAAGATTTCGATCTAACACGCAACTATGGCTGGTACGTAAGTATTAAATTCGTCAGATATCTCGGATCTTGACATGCTCGATGGATCTAACACCTTTCTGGAATGGTTCCTCGAATTGTGCGGTTGGATTATGCTAATGATTCCCGTCTGTTTGCATTGCCGTGTGATGTTGTTTGTTTTCTTTTTCACGCGCAGACTGAAGCGCAGATGCAGTGCAAATTAGTGGAAAGGTGTATCAATCTTGTTTGATTGCTCCGTGTCTTTTTTATTATGTACAAATTTCGAAATTCTCGGCGCTAATTAATTAAGCTTAATCGTTTCAGCACATATTGTTTTTTGATAGGAATTCGTGAAACAATATCAATTGCCCAAGGATATAAACATTTTTACGATGTATATATAGAAAAATAGTTAACGTACTTTTATCAATATCAACTAACTAGGATAACATTAACAACGCAAATATCAACATTTAATTACACGTATAAATCGAATATTAGTATTTACGTTATTCGTGTTATGATAAATTTTTAACTACAACTTTTACAATTCTTTCAATCACAACAGTTCGAAGAATTAAGGCGTAAACGTCATAACTTGAAGCTTGAAATTTTCGTTTAATTAAACATCTCGAAAATTTATAATTTCTTATCGTCTGCAACAAGTGCAAACGTAATTGCCATCGAGAATGTTCAACACGCAGAACGCGTATGACACGCAAGAATATACAAAATATTCAAAATTCATCACAATACTGTCTGCCTAGGTTCCATTTGTTGTTACGTTCGCGAAAACACAGACCACACACACACACACACGCAAAAGAGACGCAAAAATTCGAAAAGTCTAAAAATCGCTAAACATCGTTTTTAAAACGATATATCCCGATATACCTTCCTCTACGTAAAATCCAGTACGCAAAACGCTGTCGTTTGGCGTACTAGGAACGCCAGTTTCTCCTCTCATCTCCTCGCACACGACGACAATATGCGCAGCGTTACAATGCACAGCCGTTGGCAAAACAATTCACGGAGGCAAAAAGGGAGTCAGAGCGTCGGTATCATCCTCCGCTACGCTCATCGCAGACTTGGCTGCGGCACACTATTTTCTGCTTGCCCGGCTTAAATTAAGGCTGAAAGGCAGACACTTTACGGACGCTTCCGAAAATTCAACAAACCGTGAAGACGGTGCTCGGGCTGCGATCACGCTCGACGCGTTCTCCGCAGCCGTTAATACAGCGCCCCCCCCCCTCACCCTCCCCCTCACCCTCGTGTGATTACGCTGCGCCTTTGTATCAATAACCTAACCCGAGACACACTCTCTGTGAACTATGAGTAATTAATTTCCTCCCCCGAGGGATCTCTATTTATGTCGAACTTGATCGTAAAACTTCTCTTATCGGCGAGGGGCGAGGGGAGGGTTCATGCGAACGGTACACGCGAAGTTAATGGAATTCGAATTAGCATTGCAAAGTGACTCAATATATTTTCTTATCCGGCCACGTTTACCTGAGATTAACCTGTTTCCAGATTTATCTGCAGAAGATTATTGTACGCTAAGTACAGGCAATAATTTTCGCGCGGGACACACTCTGCGCGGCGAAAGAGAGAAATAAGGCTAAACGAAGGTAAAGGTTGAATTTTTACACTTTACCTTCTTCTTGGAAGTGGTCACGGTGTTGCCGCTTGGTAGCGTGGTCTTTTGGCGTGGCAGACGCGCAATGTCGCACAGTGCGTTTGAATAATAACAGGTTGCAAAGATGTAGGATGAACATGATTTTTTTGCCAAGTTAACTGTCAACTATTGTCTAATTGTCTAATTGTCTTTATGACTAAAGAAATGGAACCGAAATAAAAATTTGTGATGGGATATTATTAGACATTTTACTCATTTTTGTAATATTACTGTTGAGAATTTCTTCAGCATCGTGTTTCTCGTAAACGCATGAGAATCTACAGTCTGTTCATTGCATTCTGACAGCAAACTATTTTATCAAGTAAAAAGACAGAAAAGCGGATTCTTTTAATTATTATTTCTCTATAGTCATCCGTTGCACGTAAATTTGCATTCGTCTATTTTAACATACCACTATGTTAAATGTTATTAAAAGTTTCGCAAAGCTTTCTCACACAATCTAATTAATAACTTTGACATTTTACAAATCGCAAATTACCCATAGATTTTCATAAACACCGGCAATCGATCGCCGCATTTGCATTTGAAATTGCACGTCAAGTAACCAATCTTTATTCAACGAACAAATTTAATGTTAAAACTCGATATAATTTGCAACAAGTAATATTTTCCTCGTGAATATCTCTAAAACCAACGACGTGCCGAATCACAAGTAACTCAGCTTGGAAAAATGACGAAAACGCCGTACGACGATGTTGCGCAAGCGCGAACAATTTAAAATTTGCGATCTCCGATCGTGCTATTAATAGACAACTCGGCGCTCAAGGGGTCAGTCAGGTTCAGTTTTTTCTTTTTTTTTTTCTAGCACGAAGAGTTAACGAACATCCACGTACACGCCATCTATGTGTCATCAGCAATTCATATTAACCGGCAAGAAATCCAATTAACGCGCGTTTAACTAAATCCTCTATCTGTAAATTATCTATCTGTCGCGATTTTTCTTCTTTTTTCCCTTTTTCTTTTGTTTTTCTCACAGCGCTTGGCTGATCGTTACACGCTCGTCTATAATTGTTCAAGGCAGTATACGCGTTTCGTAACCCGGGGCCTCGACGATTTTACGAGTGTTCGATCACCGGTGTTTTACAACTAGGCGCGCGTGCGTATTACACGGGCGTCGTGGCGACGCCTCGCGTCACGAGTCGTGTATCCGATTGTTACGTTTCAATTAAAGACGTAACTTACGCAGCGGTCGGCCGCAGTTAGCTTTATGGAATTTTTCAAATACCCAAAGGCAACCCCCCGTCGAGCCGCAGTGCCCGAGACGAGGCAACGTTCCACTCGTTTCTTCCTCTTCCTCTTCCTTCACCCGTTCAACGCCCTCTTCGCTCTCTAGGTCGACTATTATTTATCTTTCAATTTCTCTTTTTTTCCTCGCCACTCTCGTGTTCTCTTTCTCGTCTCTTTATTTGTTTTTTCTTTCTTTTTCTCTTCGCGGAGAAAGAAAGAACAACGTGGAAAGAAGAAGAAGAGGAGAAGGAGGAGGAGGAGGAGAAGGAGAAGAGTTTGGTCGAGATTTCTCGCGAGCAATGTAAATTTTTACGTTCTAATTATACGGCACGTACGTCCCTGGAATTCGTAAGGGCGCTGTCCGGACTCGAGATGGATGGCCTGAGTTTTTTGCGGCACGGTGAACGACCAGAGCCAAGGAGGAGGCGTCTGGAGCGCAAGCTGACTTCCACTCGGACGATGATCCCGGTCGTATGCGTGTAAAAGCTTCCCTGTCGATCGTTGTGTACCGTCTGGATATCTTCTCACATTTTTCTCTCATCACTCTTGTAGATTTGTTTCTTTTTCACAAGAGACATTTAATATTTGCGTTATTTACGCGGGTACGTATAGATGCAATTTCAAAAAGTGGAATCCGTAGTACCGTGCTTTGAATATTTTTACCAATATTTATCCCAGTTATACCTCTTTGTATTTTTAAAAAAATTTGTAACCTAATACGTACTGAATGAAAAGAATAGTGTGTATCTCAATGATAACAATCTCTCTGATTAACACGTGCAGATCTTTTCACTGAGAATCGTAACAAATCATCTGCATACGTAGTTCGAATAATTCAAATCAATACTAACTGGAACTTGAATGACTTTAAAAATACATATTAAATACCAGAATACAAGCACAAAAATACAAGTTTCATATAAAATCGATCAACAGTGATTGAGGTTTAATTTTTATGTACCAAATACGAGATGTATCCTCGTTTACTCTTTGCGAATTTTATTCAGCACTTATTAAGATGAATATTTAAAAAATTCATACGTAGAAATTTTCAACGTACGATTTATTTGTTTTCTGGAAAGAATTTCTGCTTTTTATATGTTATTTCTCATTTTTGTACCGCGTTACTTCTCGCATTCGAGTGAAATCAAAATACTATCATGTAATTTCAAAGGTTTGTATTATCCGGCATTTGATGTCTCTACAAATTTATATACCACTCTGCACGTAGCCACTCTGTGAACATCTTGTGCCATTTTCAAATCCGGATTTCACGGTGGATTAATTTACGCGGACCGCTGGGCGACGAGGAGGGGGACGATTATTTTTCCGTGTTACGATGCATTAACGAAAATACGCGGTTCAGACATCGTAATTGCAAATGGTCCCTTCTATTGTGAAGTGTCCATCGCATAAATCATGCCCGCTTCGCAATTCTGCTTTTTATGAAGCTCGTATTTCATTGCATCTCTCGCGGAATGGATTCCTCTGGCAGAAAGAAGCTCCGTAAATCAAAAATGTAAAAGCTGCGCGGCTCTCGTGTTAATATATGCCTCATTTACAACTTAATCAGCAACATTATAGGTTATGCCCGGCAAATTTAATTTTTAACTCTACAGGGCACGAAAGGTAAAAGGATTCCGTTCAAGATTGTTTGCCTCCTTCTCTGAATATCGCGAAGACGAAACAACTGGAGAAACGGCTGGCGAGAAACGGACAGAATTTGAAAAGAAATAGTTGAAACGCGGAAGAGTAATTTTCTCTGCTTGCTCTATAAATATTGCTCTATTATAAACGATTAGCGACAATGGCGAATTAGGTTCCGCCCAATTGACGTTTCATGTTTCTGACGTGATAAAGAATCAATGGCTTGTGTCACATTATATTATATGTACAAATCAGAACTGAATATTTTAGAATTAAAATTCAATCAAAATTTTATATATATATATATATGTACGCATGTTCCCACGGTAATCATTTGAAAAATTATAAGAATTACCAATCTCCTTAAAATAACAAGTTTCGAATATTTTTTAAATTCGAAAGCTAAATCCCAACACGCACCAGTTCAGTTGAACATAGAACACTATGTGAAAGCAATCCTTAACCCTCGCTTACCTCCAGTTCCATCAAAAACCTAACCTAAACCATCCATATATAGTGTATGTAAATCGACATCTGTACATGCTAAGCTCGCGCATCTTCAAACCGTGCACGAAATCACTGAATTCTTCGTCTCGAGCGTTTCTTATCACGAAACTCCGTTCGAAGCGGACCTCCCGTAGGAGCTTCGCAGTGGCAGCGGCAGCAGCAGCAGCTGAATTTCAAAGGTACGTCAAAAACGTCGCGTCGCCGCGTACGCAGCGCGCGTTTCATAAATTCCAGTGTCTCGTTTGTCGCCGGTGGTGAACGTAATAACCGGCAGCGCACGGGCAGGACGGACGGTCAGGGTTGTTGCGTCCGGCAAAATGTTGTTACTAATCTCGATCGTGCCCGCTATAAATCGTGGCCCGCTTTTTTCCTTTCCCCTCTTCGCTGCTCCTCCTCTCTCTCTCTCTCTCTCTCTCTTTTGCTTTCTCATTCTGCGTCGAGTCCTCCATTTTCGTTTCACGCGGACGACGCGCGCGGAACGTTCGTTCGGTTCAGTCGCATCGGGAATATGTTAGCATTATAAGGGCGTACGCGCGATAAATCACGCTCGCCTTAAAGTTTATCGCGCCGGGACGCCGGGTATATCGTCCGGCCGTTGCCGCGTCGAAGCCACGAGGCGATTAAGTTTTTGCGAGCGTTGGTGGTCCGATCGCCTAAGCGCCTTCGCGAGACCCCTGAGCGGAGGCCGAGCGCGCGCTCCTGGGTGCCCCGGCTCCTTCGGGTTTCCGAGAGATAGTTTACGGATATTTACGGTCGCTTAGAGGCCATGGGTGTGGTTTGAGGCCTGCAGCGCGTAAACGCCGCGAACGTGTGTCGTTCTGTGGTGAAATATATACGTACGCGGGAGTATTATTCAGAGATGGGACTATCGGAACTGACGTTCTCACGCGCGCGCCCGATCCGTTTCACACCAATTCTTGACAACAGCGGCCAAGCTGTTTTTTGGAAAACCTCGACCTCTTGCTTTCGATCAACTGCGACATTTGCTATATTATTGCTTGTTACAATTAATGATTCCTTTCTATTTTTTTTCTTCTTTTCTTTTTTTAGAAATTTAATTTTTCTTTTTATATGTAACGAGTAGATCGCAGATTTTCTACGATACGACGAGCATACCATTTTTTCGATGTTATTTGGATATTATATTTAATTATGATATAGATAATTATGTCTCAATTCCGTTTGGTATAATTTCACAATTGTGGACATGTATTGCACGAAATATCTAATTTCTAAACTTTCTTTTCTTTTTCTGAATCGTAAAAAATACCTGAAAAAACAAAATTATTTCGAATATTCCTGTACTTGGAAAGGAAACAAGTTCTATGGACATAGATGAAATTAAGATTAACCACCTATTGAGAACGATCAATAAGAAACGATGTTACTTTAATTGCTTCGTAAAAGTTTTGCTAGAACTCTGGATAGTGCATATCCTTTATTATTTTTACTGTATTAAATAAGTAGAATGAGACGAATATAATAAGTAGAATAGACGATCGTGTTGACAACTATAAATGATCATATTGCTTACGACAACTATAAATGATCATATTGCTTCAACAGAGTGAATTTTTTCGAATAAAACTTATAGTTATAGTTATTCAACTATTTTATTAATTCAAATACGATGTTACATACTTTAAAAAAATATTTTTACCTTTTAGATAGATGAGACACGCCTTGTCACACAGGCTTGAAATTTACTATTACTACAACACAATTTTGTCATAATTTTGTGATTTTTCTAAATTTTCATTGCAAAGGCACTAGTAAATTCCGAAAATTTTTTTTTTTTATCGTACTTATAGAAAATATCTAGAACATGTTCAACGCGTGAAACAGACTACTCAACTACATTTGCATTTCTTTAACTACGAAAGATTTCTTAGTCAACAAGTACTCAATATCAATTTCCTAATGTGTTTGTTTTGCCATTAAATTTCACCTGTCACGCGTATTAAATGCAAATTTATTATCTAAAACAACTGAGTGCGACTATCACGGCTATTTTATTCGGGCGTATTTTCAATTGTAATAACATGCATATAATGCATATAACTTTTTTAATTTTCTTAATATTTAGTATTTGATCTATTGTGTGCCTAGCGAAAATCAAGTGTTTTTTTCTTTTTTTTTCTTGGTGCAAATTATATCCTAATTGATTGTAGCTAGCCAATTATGTAAGTAAAAGATATTTAAATTATATATTTATTAGTAAAAGTACATTTTTCTTAAAATTGAAAATACGCGGCCACCTGATGCGCGGTCCTTAAAAAAAATGCGGCGATCAAGAGGTTAAAGAAGTCTTCGTTGAGGCAACTGCGCGTGAATCACTCTTTGAATCTGTAAGAGTACATCTTTATAAAATAGCTGGAAAAATTCGAAGAAATACCAACCGAGGTGTGTATATCAACGATCGAAAAAAAAATAAGAGAGAAGAAATGTCACGCTTAAATAACTATCCTCGCAGGCCAGGCAACTTTTCAACATTCATTTAGGCTGAAAATATCTTTCTTCCTGCGGGCATAGGCGCCGTTGCCATTGCGACCGCCTACAGAATCTCAACATAATGTCGACGCATTGCGACAGTAAAACATATTTTAGTGTTCGCCGCAAACTCTTCATCGTAAATAATTCCGGCTGACAGTTTACGGGTACGTATAAATATCAATAATTCCTGTCAGAAGGCGCGTTATTGCATCGTGCGCTGTGTCTGGTCCATTTCTGGCCGATACTTTTTACGCGAAACAGGCTCGTAAATGACACCCGTTCAAGAAATTGAATTGTCACGCGAGCTGATGAGTTCAATTTATTAAATATAAACGAGTTATAACGATCAGTGAAAAATGTATGTACTATGTCAGATGTACAATCATCTATCGCAGACAAGTTACATTTTTATATGGAATTAAGAATTAGTTCTGGTATTCGTCAAATACATAAAAATTCTATTATACGCTCAACTTCTCTGATAAAAATTCAACGCTTCAATCATGGATTCTTCTAGTGTTAAATATGAGAAATGCAAAAAAAAAAAAAAAGTAAAATTCTATTCAAGAAAGGAATTGATTTCACCAACGAAAAAAAAAAAAAAAGAAAAAATGGAAATTGACACCGATGACAGCGCGATACTAGAAAAAAAAAGCTCAATACCTTCTTCCTGCGAGGAACGTTAACACGCTCGAAACTAGGTGCCATTATTGTTATAACCAGCACGTTGTTCGTACATAATATACGAAACTGTACGAAGGGCGATAATCTGCATGGTTTCCGGCGTCGTGAATCCTGCCAGATCATGGGACCGACATCAACGAAATATCGGCGAGCAGCAGCCTTCTCATGAAATTCAATGACCTCTAATTACAATGATTCAATGAACGACTGGCCCGCTAACAAGGACATTTCCTTCGCTCGACGATGCTTCCTGCGCTGCTAGGCTAACCTCTTCGAGGCGATTCAATATCGTCTTGTCGTTCTGTCACATTGCTCGTACGTGACTATGACGCGTTCCCCTCGAAAGGACACTCGCAGCAAAAAGATTGCGTAATTTAACACGATCGAAAAATGAGGTTTAATTATAAGAGACGGTTTAACGTTATGCTTGAAAATTATAGAGGAATTTGTGTATTTTAAAATTACAATCCCTGATCCCTGGTTTTTTTTTAAAGTCGATATAACGAGTGAAATTTCTGACGTTTATATATATATATATATATATATATATAGAAAATAAATATGAGATAATTAGAAACTACTCGCCAATGGTAAAGAGTGTGACGATATTGGCAGAGGCAGCGCCGGAAAATGTTCAATTAGAGAAATATCAAAAAGTTCTCCGTTTTACTTTAATTTATCGAACTTTCGAGGAAATCGGTGACCACGGCGCGCCTCAAGTCTTGAACTTTGAATTCCATCGAAGCTACGGTTAACGAGCGCGTCACTTGCGGTTGCAGCATCGCGCGTTGAAGTTATGGTTAAAACTTCGTTTCAAACTTTAATCGAGAGTTACTCGCGAGAGATTCCTCGCATCGAAGTCGACACTTCTTTCCCAATTAGTTTCGAAACTAACGGCCAACTTATATCAAGATTGCCGGACCATCATTGGACTGCGGATTTCCATGCAGTCTGTGTTGTTAATACACAGTGATCACTTACTCTACGTAGTTTTACTCTAGGAGGTGATCAACCGTGACGCGTTTCATGATTTTTGGTAAAAGATACGGCATAGAGCAAGTTTTGGTAATAGATAAAAAGAACAATATACAAATGAAAATTGACTCAACTATTTACAGAATTTAGTCACGATCAATTTCCCCTTAGTTTTTTAGAAGTAAGGTTTGATACCTGTTTCAAGTGATGTTGACTTGATAAATTTTTGAAAATTCCCGAAGCATTTCCAAATCCTCGGAAAATTTGTACAAAAATACATGTGTCTATCTGCAAAGTGCCTATAGATGCAAATAAGCTTTCTATCCCGTGAAATTAATCAAGAATAAGCAGCCGGAGAATGACCAATGACAATTTATAGAATTCGACGATTCCCGTTATAACGGTATAAATAATTTGGTCGAGAGCAAACATGCTCAAGTTATTTCGTCTTTTTCTAATTTCCCTCTTACATATTAACTATTTGTAAACACGTTTTTGTTGTTAAAATAATAATTCAGTGGCGCATCGAAGCTCAATTGAGAAGAAATTGGCACGTAGGGTACAAAAAATTTTACGGCCACCCTTGCTCTGCATAGTTCAGAATACATTTTAGCTCGTGCTTCTGGGCAACTTTCGACTTGAAAGAGAAGCAGGCTTGAAACGAAACGAAATCATTAAAATCATGGAGGGATGAAGCTGGCCTTGTTTCCAGCCCCGATGAAAGTCGGAGAACGCGGCTCGGATCTCACGCGGCGTGAAATCCCATCTGGAAATCGAGCGAAACTCGCCGATCGGTGGAGATTCAGCGGGGGATCTCGGGTTGTGGATAAGAGCGTGGCGATGTAGCATGTCGGAAATTATAGGGTGTTATTCGCGAGGCATCGCACGAGCCAGGCCGCGCGATTCGACGATGATAGCGTTGGCTAGGGCAGCGCGGCGCGAACTCTCCGCTCGGCAAGAGTTAACCAAAAGGGAGTGGAGGGAGTGGAGGGAGGAGGAAACACGCGTTTATAAGATCGATTTTAATAGAGGCTCGGTTACAATTATGAGACCGGGTAATGGAGACCGGCGCTCATTACCTCGCTAAACTGGAACTAATTATTATGTTTCACGGCGCGTTGCGATAATTCCAGAACACTCTGGAGGGCGTAGAAAAGATAGAGAGAGAGAGAGAGAGAGAGAGAGGAGAAGAACTGTTGTGATTCCACGAGCGTCCGCCTGCTGAAACACGCGTCTTGCAAAAAAGAAAAAAAGAACAAAAAAAATTGCGCGTTGTTATTGAGGAGGAACGCATCGAACGGGATAACCCATACACGCTTGGCGAGCATAATTGGTTTAGACGCGTTTCGCGATTAAAGTCCCGTCGCGTGCTCGAGTGGTACACCTGGGTGGAGAATTAATCGCCGACGGAAAGCGATCGCTCGCCGGTGGAATTCAAACGAGTTGAAGATCGGTTTGCAATTGATCGATAGGAGTTGACCGATAGAAGAAATCTCTGGCAATTTATACACCCATAGTTTCGAAGATCTGCAATATTCTTACTTCTAGCGTGTTCGCAACAATATCGTGTCTGTTTTTTTTTTTTTTTTTTTTTGAGAATTTCACCAATTTTTGCAATCGAACAGTTTAGATTTTTGCCGTGATTAATCTGCGCAAGGATGAGAGTCATCTCGCGAGTCCTGAAAAAACGGAAGGACAAGAATCGCAAGGACAAAGAGGCATGAAACAGTCGCCGAATGGATCGCCACATGAGGCCAAATAGGTGCTGTGCTCCGAAGAAGCGAAGAGTGTGCGAACGTATTAACACCTCGAAGGATTTATGATATTAGGCCAGAGTGAGGCGACCGGGAGGGGGTCGTGAACGAGAAACATCGTGAGCAAGGAGTGTAGAAGACTTGGAACGGGGTTCCCTGCGGCACGGCCGGTCGGCTCTCGCACAGGCCACTGGAACAAATGGGCTCAATTTCATATTTTGTAACACTCTGGCTGTTCCGGCCGAGCACCCACGCTCCTCCGATCTATTTCATCGCAGTATTTCTCTGGCTTAATACTCTGGCTAAAGCTTCTCCACATTATGCATCTGTTCTCACTCTCTTTTTTCTTCTTCTTTCTTTCTTTTCCTTTCATTCTTATAATAATAAAGAAACGGCTATCAAAATTTTCATCTTCAACTTTCAGTTTGCAATTCCCTGGAAATTAAATTCACGAGTGAATTTTTCTAGAAATTTGTCTTTGGAAGTTTTTTTTTAAATTTCGAGGATACTCAACGAAAGATCTCGCGGAGATCGCGTCGTCGAAAAAGAGTATCTGTTACAGAGTGCGGCGCTTTTGTTTGCTATTACGTATTCTCTCAAAAGAGCACGAGGCCCGCAGCCATGCATAGTCCTTTTTCTTCCACGCCTTTGCGAAGCCAGGCCGCGGAAGATCTATAGCCGTGGAACACGCATGCAACGCGCTACCCCCGCAGACCTATCCGCTCTCGCGCCACTAACAAATTGATATAATTTGTTATTAACGGCCTGCACGGCCCGTGGCCCGCGGTTAAGATTCGTGCGAACCCGGAAAGCTGCGTGAACCGATCGTCCCGATCGAATATCATTGCTGGAAGTAGGTTAACCCGTCTCCTTCCTTCGTGCTCCACGTCACTAGTCTATCTAATGTCGACGCGTCGTTCGATTGATTAATTAGCTGTTGATCGCGGAAAGATCAATATCTCGATGTATCCACTCTGCTCGTTTCCCTGATTTCCAAGTAGAACAACGAAAGTTGAAAAGTTAAAGTGTCTGAAACGGTCTGAATACCGAACTGCTCGACTGTATCGAAGAAAGGCAATGATGAACAGTCGTGAGAAGCTGCAGAGAGAGAAACGAGGCAGAATTTTCTAGCGGAGTCGCGAGACACGGCGTAAACAGGTGAATCGTCCGTGGTCGATCGGTGACGACTTTATCGTGGCATCCGTGAGATACTCAAACAAGCGGAAGGAGATCTGTAACGGGGCCCGTCTTTTGTCGTCGGCCCGTTGCGCCATATATATATCGTCGTGTGAACGCGTACTCTCCGACTGTTTGGTGAAACAGTTTGACGGGGTTACATAATTGCTGAGCAAACGTTGACTGTCTTCGACAACTCGCAGGACGTTAAAGGAGAGCAAACATTCGACGATAGCACCACGTACTGAGACTCGAACCGAGATATTCCACCGAGTTATTGTTCCAAGATATGGTGTCCTCTCGTCGGTACCGGATGAAGATCGATCAGACCGATCGGGATGATTTGTCGGCCGCGAGAAAGGAATATCTTTCTGTCGTGTTGGACACGAGTGCAGCGTGTGATCGTAAACCGTCCAATAAGATATAAAAAGTTGAAAGCAACGTGTCGAGTCAAGTGAAATAAAATTAAACGTGTCGAGCAACTGCGATTAATGAGCCTTCGCGAAATTCGTCAGTTGGAAAACACCTCCAAGTTCCTCTTTCCAAGAACCATCTCCGAACGTGTAAAATAAACGCTTAAACAAAGAGCCGAGGCTTCCGCCTTCGCGTAGAACAAAAGCGAACACGCTCGCTCCCGGTGACTTTCCTTCTTCCGGCTGTTGGCATCGATCGCGTGATTAATTGCCGGCCGATGATTATGCGTTTAACGCGTCGGCGAGAAGGTGCACTTGTCAAAATAACACGAACGTAACGAGAGCCGTGGATGATGGAGGAAGAGCATATCGCGACGGAAGGCGATAGCTTGTGCAATTCGATCGTTGCCCTCTGAGGGTAAAAGGGCAGCATCTCGTTATGTAAAAGGGCGGTCCAAATACCGGGCAAATTGGCACGACTCCCACACTATGATCGGTTGTCTCGCGTGCAAAGAGGGCAAGCGGTCGGGCCGAGAGATCCGCTCGGGAAACGAACCAGCCGCGTATTATAACGAGCTCTCTGCTACGTGCCCCACGCCGTGCGTGCGTCATTATATATTACGTTACGCTTACGCGTATGTAATTGCGAGCATCGTCCACGAAAGCCTTTGATTTATGTCTTCATACGAGAAGATGTTGGAGAGCGCGTGGGCAGCGTCGTCGACGTCTCTCACTCTCTCTCTCTCTCTCTCTCTCTCTCTCTTTGTCTCTCTTCTCCTTCCCTTACGCTTTCGACCCTCTTCGCTGGTTGAGCTGGTTCACCTTCCTGTCGAACCGGAGAATACCTGTAGATAGTGGTTTCCACCTCGCGTTGATTATAATTACGATATAATTTAATGCAGTCACACCCCCGTTTCTATACACGCCGCGTCGAGCGAAGATACCTCGCCACAGGTTGCCATTGTTCTTTTCTTCTTCTTTCCCTTTGTCCATTCGGTTTGTTCACCGAGCTTTCGAGACCACCCACCAGTTTTTAAATAGAATCATTTTCTTTGTTTCTCGCAGTGCGGTTCGAATCATTCGCAAACAACGTGTTTAAGTCTTCCCTGATGCGTGTGCGAACAGGATTGGCGAAGATGAAGCCCTCGAAAGAGCAATTTTACTCCTTCTTCGGGTTTCGTATTCGTAGCGTTCCCTCGTCTCGCAGCTGCTTAAGTTGAAAAGTTCTCTGATCCTCCATTCCTATTGTTCCTTCGTAACGTAATGAAACTTTACTTGCGTTTCGCGGTTTTTGCGTTCTCATAATTTTTTTTTTTTTTTCTGTTTTGTCAAAGAATCTGACAAAAGAACCCCATGGACTCGAGCCGCACCGTAGATACTGTGTGGAATTTAGTGACTCAATGGCCGAAACAAATCTAGCTAGTCATTCGAGTAAAAATCGGTCTCCTAATTAGAATATCCCGAGCTCGTTGCTCGTACACTCCTGTGAACGCGACGGGAGGAGAATCGAGCGGTCGCCCAAGGCTTTCTGGTTTCCGAGAAACGACGAAGCATCGCCGCATCGGGCGGCGTGTCTGTCTACACTCGTACGAAATTCTCGCCAATTCGCGAGCGATCGCGAATGGGCTTGGCGGAAATCCGCGTCGAGGCGAGGAATCTCGAGGAAACTCTCGAGGCTGCCGCGCACGCAGATCGTGAGTGAGAATCGGTAGAAGCGGCCGGTCGCGCGCCTAATTAGAGAGTCGCCGTCAATTTCGCCGGCAACATTTTAAGCCGTCGTTCGCATAGCGCACGCCCACGCGATCCAGCCGCAGGCGAAACGGGACCCCCCGCGGCCACCTCCCGACCGCCTAATTACCGAACAAGCCTATCTTCGAGCGTGGACGTGGCCAGCGGGATCGTCGCCAGTCTACGGGGTGTCCCGAATTCGTACGTCAACTGATTCCACTTCTCTAGCCCTCCGAATCTCCGATGCATACGCATATTTAACGATAGTCTGTCGATTTTCGTATCCGATTGAGAGCGTGATCTACAGGGCAAGACTCGACTTATCTGGACTCAACGACACTCTATTAATTCTCAACCGACTAGAGTAACAAGTCCAATATTAAACGAATTAACCTGCTATCTCGGCGTTTCTCGCTGTGTTTATCGCTAGAGGCACGAACTCAGGTAAAACGTCGAACACGGCTAAACAGGCGAGAGCAATTTCCATATTTTCCCGTGAAAGAACGAGCCACGGATAATTGAAGGCGCCATATTGGTCGACTCGAGTCGAGGAGATACGTAACCCCATCGACCCGGGCTGTCGTCGATTCGAAGGGACACCCTGTGAGCTGACCGGCTCGTAGGATAAGCCAGGCTTGTACGTAAAGCTCGTACACGCGCGTATAGAACGATCAGCTCCGGTCAGTCCGTGAGCACGGTCGCGTAATAACGTTACCGTGAAATAAGGCCGGCCGTGCGTCCAGCTGCGAAGCTCGCATAAACTCGGCCGATTGGATCCTAAATCGGTACGGGGTCGGTTGTCTCAAGTGCCGAGAAGGGAATGCCAACAACGCGCAAACACACCCCCGTACGGGGTCGGGATCGGTTCCACGCGCTCTCGCGATGATCGCATCGCGCGTACCGCGTATTTATGCGGCACGCGTAAATTTCGTCGACAGACGGCTTCCCGGAATTTCGCCGCGGCGCGCGGTGCACGCTTGTAAGCCGCGTTCGCTGCTCGCCCGAGTCAGGATGATGGAGAGGGAGCGAGATAGCGGTGGAATTAATTTGTTAATGCGTCCGACCTGGTGTATCCGACTATCCGCCGGTGTCTTTGTGCATGCGTGCGTGCATGCGTGTGTGTGTGTATGTCGGTCCGATCGTTCTGTCTGCCGCTCTCCGTGTGTGTGTGTGTGCGCGCGCTGCGACGTATGTACGTGCACGCGCGAAGGGAACGCGTGCACGTTAGTAAGTCACGCGGTACGCGGAGAACGCGCCGCTTGGATGCTGGATGGGATTGGCTTTGGATTTAGTGGACGGCCGATAGAGCCGTCTCAATTACGACACCGGGCTCCAATTTATGGCGGGAGATTTCGCGCTGGGCTGTACACGCGAGCCACGAGGGGACACGCCATCCTCCTCGGCCAGTGTCGTTTCACCAACACTGTTACCAGCTGTCGTTGCTTTCTAGGACGATAGAGGCTAGGACTCGATAGAGTCGTCAAGGAGAAGAGCCGGTCGTTTCTTTCCTCCTCGCCTGTTCCTGTCCTCTCCCTCTTTCAATCGAAAGAGCATTAACCACGTCGCGGTTACTTGGAACCGCGTTAGCCGAAGCCAAAGCCGAATGTCGATTATTACATAATCCTTCAGCGCCGCGAGAATACTTACAGTTTATACGTGCCTCGTTAGTGTTGCGTGTTGCCGCACAAGAGGATATCACTGTGTTGTGCGAGAATAGGTCGAGAGACAAAGGGGAATTGAAGGGGAAGGAGAAGCTGGGAGAAAGAAAAAAAAGAAGAAGAAGAAAGACGAGGTCGAGCCTGGGTCAGGAACCGGGTCGAACACTGACGGAATCAGCACGAAACGGGGTGGGGCAGGATCACAAGAGGCGGACTGCCAACAGTGGATGTACCTGTCGAAGGGAGATGCACTTCTCTCTGAGCGTGAAGTGACGTGCTCTTCACGATCCCTGAATTCCTCCGACCGTCGATTCGGATCTCTCGGCAGGGCTGCGTCATGGAATTCTGGATCGAGGCTGTTTCAACGGTTCTATCATCGATGTTCTTTCGGCACGTGGTGCTCGACGTTGAAACGAGCTTGACGAATGTTGCAATTGTTACAGCGTTTGCATACGACAATACGCGTCATTGATATATTCTCGTACGAGTGAGATGAATCTCTTCCAAATGCGAAAGTCCAATTCATCTTTTAAACATTCTCTAAA
The DNA here is from genome assembly GCA_010645135.1 of Tetragonula clypearis. Classification (NCBI taxonomy): domain Eukaryota; kingdom Metazoa; phylum Arthropoda; class Insecta; order Hymenoptera; family Apidae; genus Tetragonula; species Tetragonula clypearis. Next base: position 581 of record WIUT01001489.1, on the reverse strand, counting down.
TGCAAGAGTCTAACGTTTGTCCGTTATTTCGTAAAGCAAATATTCGAGAAAATATATGTGAACTTTACTTGAAAAAACTTATAAGGAATACGACTTTTTTAAATATATTGTTCAAACAAATGATTTTTTCGCCAGACGGTATACGTCGTTAAATTTGTCGATGGAAAATAATAATTCCATCAATTTACACAAAAACTGTATAACTTCTGAGATATTCGAGGATAGGATTTTCACCCCTTCAACATCGACGCTTACCGATTTAAAATGCTACTGCATTTTTTTAAGGACCGCGCATCAGATCGCCGCGTATTTTCAATTTTAAGAAAAACGTACTTTTATTAATAAATAAATAATTTAAATATTTTTTACTTACATAATTGGCGAGCCACGATCAATTAGGATATAATTTTTGCAAAAAAAATAACACTTGATTTTCACTAGAGTTGCCACACAATAGATCAAATATTAAATATTAAAAAAATTTAAGAAGTTTGCACGTTTGTTAAATTTGAAATGTTATAAATTTATAGTCTAAAAAATACACATATATATTATACACAATGAAACTAATATTTATTTAT
>WIUT01001488.1:0-29796 GCA_010645135.1 Tetragonula clypearis | reverse complement strand
GTATGTATATGTGTATATATATATATATATATATATATATATATAAATTAATTGTGATTGTGATTATAGTGAAATTTGGGAATGATTTAAATAGTTGTCAAATATATTTTATCACAGTCACGTGAATGTGTTGAAATTTCATTGATCATTGTCATGATTATGTTGAAATTTGGGAATGATCGTAACATATATAGTTATAAAATATGGTCAATTAGACGTGAATGTTTCGAAATTTCACAGTCATCGTCGTAATTATATTTGAAATTTGACAATGATCGTAGAAGTAAAACGATTGCAAATATTTCAAGTATTTCAATACCATTAACATTGCGAGACACGATTGTCATGATCACGTTGAAATTTCGAGAGTGATCATGGTAGCTGTAAGACGACTGCAAGTACATATTTCAATTACATGAATATTTTGAAATTTGATTGACATTACAGTGAGATATGATTGTTATAATTATGTCGAAATCTAGAAATGATCATTAAAATTTTAAGATACGTATAAATATATATTTATATTACGCGAATGTTTCAAAATTTCATTAATCGTCATGATTACGGAATTCGAGTGCAATTGTACATTTCAATTACGTGAATATTTTGAATATTTCATTAATATTATGAGCCTGTCATGATTGTGCTGAAGCTTGAGAATGATGGTAGAAATTATAAGATAAATACAAGTATATTATATGTAGAACTTATATTATAGGATGTACTTCAACCACGTGAATATTTTGAAATTTTCATTGACCACTGTCACGATCGTACCGAGATTTGAGAATGACCGTAGAAGTTACAAGTGCACATTTCAAAATTTCGTCAACATCGTGACGAAACAACAAACTGTCGCCGCTGTGTATGAAATTCGAAAAACACGATCGTAAAAGTGCAAGTAGACACATCGTATCATCGTTCGTTACACTACTAAATTTCATTTTATTCAACCGAAGCTTCAACACTCGTATAATAAACGTTCAACGTTCGAGACAGTGTTTATTAGCTTTAACTAACATTTTACCAAGCGTGTTCGCATCAAGTGTCTTGCAACTGTGCCGCGTCAGATTTTGGGAAATTTCAAAATCCCCCAGGTAAATATTCAGACATTTCGGCGAGGATGGGAAAGTCACGTCACGTAGAAAAGCTGCTCGTTTTAAGGCCACTGGCTCGAGATTCACTTTTCCCTGGGATCCACGCGAAATTTACTTCTGGCCACGCTCTCTCTCTCTCTCTCTTTCTTTCTGGAATAAGAATTTATCGTTCGAGGAGATGAAGTCCATTTCCTTGTACAAAAGGGAGGACACAGGCCGCAGCGTTTTATTTTCGTTTGACACCGCGAGAAAGTGGCCGGTGCGTTCGTCTGATTTAATTCGACGTTTCATCCTCGGAGCTCGGTGTTCTTTGCCTCTTTGACTTTTGCGGAGCGAGTCCGACCGTAACGAAGGAGTTCTTGCTTCGACTCTCCTTGCTTCAGATTTTTTTTCTTCTTCTTCTTTTTCTCGCGTGCGTCAGAAACACTCCTCTTTATCGCGGTTGTTACCTTCGCGCTGTGTTTGACGCAAGAGATAAAATGGAAGATGAAATGGTTGCAAATCTGAGCGGCACAAGTCTGAGTGAAACATCAATATTTTCGCGAATTTCAATTCATCTTCTTTCAATATTGTTTACTGTAAATTTTATTTAACACCATTCATTTATAATGTCGTGGATTATGAGCGAACATACAATGTACGATGCTTTCTATTATACAACGTTGTAGCATACGAAAGAAAATGTTCAACCGAGAGATTACACTCTCGACGCAGCTACGTTTTCAAAAAACAATGCTCAGTCTGTCGATTTAAAAACGGCGAACAATAGCATTTCTACTCAAATACTGGATGACAATTCACACGGAGCTCGTTATAACTCAAATTACTTGCAGTCTATTTATTTACAATTGTGAACGACAGAGTTTTACCACATTCCACTGTCTAATGTCGCGTAATAATTTACACTAAGCCGCCGTCAAGCGTTAAATTCAAATTATGCACGTCGTTGTGTTTGCCATTGCCGCTGCCATTTGTATTCGAATCTCGCGGAATCTTCCCTCGATCCCTTAAGACGTTAGATTTGCATTTATCTTGCCGGGAAGGTTGTTCGATCTTTCGCGCCAGTCCGATCGTAATCCGCGTTGCCAGCGTAATCCGCGTTAAGCGTTTCGCAACGAAAACAACGTGACACTGATTCATATATTTGCTGAAATTCCGTCTCATTACCGTTCAGCTCGCACAGTACTCGCTCTTGTGTGTGTGTGTGTGTGTGTGTTTTAGTGGGTGTGTGGAAATGAGTTCCGTTTGAAAGTGTCTGGCGTTTCGATAGCGATATAAAATGTAATTTCACGCGCGACTTACGGAGGCAGAGGGAGGGAGGGGTCGAAGAAAAGACGAACGAATGGAAACGGGGAACGTGACGAACAACGAAAAGTACAACTGTCGAAGGATACAGGCGATTGAATCGAGTGCCCTGTACAAAGTCCGGCAGTGAAATTGAATTTTCAAGCACCGAAGTTCAGTTCGGCCGACGGGAGGAGAGGCTTTATCTCTCGCGGAATGACCGCTTTCCGTGGATTTAACGCGCGAGGATGCGTGTATAAATTAAACGGAATGAAATGCCGAAAGCCAAGTTGTGACGTTGTTCGAAATATTGCGTGATCGAAGGACTTCAATCTGTGGATAAAGTTCGATTTTCACACCAGGAAAATTCGCGGTGTTGAAAGACTCCTCTCGAGAAATTCGCGTTAAGAAATTTTTAGAAAATTCAATTTTCGATGGTATAAAGCGAGAGTTCGCGAAATTCCAGTGTCAGCGCGTTTAGAAAGATTGGATTGCTTGAGGGAAATTCACGAAATTCGAATCGTATATAGTAAACTCCACGAAAGCTCAGATCGCCTGTAGTAAAAATTTAGAAAATTTTGATCGTGTACAGTAGAATTAGCAAAGCAAAGTTCAGATCACCCAGTAGTAAAAATTCAAAAATATTGAAACTTAAATTGTCTAGAAATTCACAAAAGTTGAATCGTATGGTATGGCATGATATGGTATCGTATGGTATGGTAGTCTATAGTAGAAATTCGGATCGTTTAGAGTAGAATTCATATAACTTAGATCGTTGGTAATGAAAATTCACAAAATTTGAACCGTGTGTAGTAGAATTTATAAAGATCAGATTACCTACAATTGAGATTCACAAAATTTCAATCGCCTAATTCGTAGAATTCACGAAACTTATATATCTATTATAAATATTAAAAAAATTCACAAAATTTGTGTCTAATAGAATTCACGAAACGCAGTGGAAAGTTCACAAAGTTCAGACTACTTGTGACGAGGATTTACAAGGTATAAATCGCCTACTATGTAAATCCATAAAGTTCAGACTGCTTATAGCGAAAGTTTCGAAAGTACAGAACCTCGTGCAGTTCAAATTCACCATACTGAAAATTCACGAGATTCAAATCACGTCCGAGGATGAGGATTCGCAATCTTCGTACCGCAACTTTTGTCTCTTTTTCTTTTTTTTTTTTTCAAATCCGCGCAGTTCCATAAAATTTCGCCTCTCGCGCAATTACGGTCGTTCCTCTCTCGACTTTCGCGGTCGAGTTCATATTCCCTCTCCCATCCTAAACGCCAGACGTTAAAAAACACCTTACCACACGCTTTGGGCCAGAGCTTTGGAAATTTCGTGACAATATCCTTTGTTTGCGGGCAAACGTTGCCAGTTGCCAGTATTTGTTTTCACTGAATTACCTTCACTCGGAATCGCGCACTGATCCGGCCATGGATATTCTAACTTGCGCGCATTAATTTACAGTTTTAACGAACGTTGTCCCGTGTCCGGCCAGCGTTTCGGGTCATTAATTTAATGATCAAAAACGTGTTAGTCGGCTAAATCGATTGGCCAGCGAGCATCGGTTAATTGGTTTAGCTGATTTACCGGTTAACCGCGTCAGCAGCAATTAAAACGCGCCGCTCTGCCAGTAGAAGAACGATTTCATACTGGGCCGGTGGTACACGGCCATTTCCGCCGTGCGCAAACGTTTGGAAAACGCGTGAGAACGTGCTCGTTCGTACGTCAGTTAACGCTTATGGACGATTTTCTTCTTGCCAGCTCTCGGACAAAGGGTATTATTGAAATCTGCAAGCTCAGGTTTAAACCCGAGAGTTGAAAATACGCGAACGTCACTCACGCGGCCGAAAGGCACCGGTTCGTGCCTCGAGCGAATTTTTGCGATTTATGCATATATTCCGTATCGTTGAAATTTCATCGTAATTCTGCGCGAAGATCTTCAATTCAACCCTTTCAGGTAGATCTACAGGTCGTCTCTTTCTTTTGTTATTTTACACTTTGCTGTTGCTCAGGTCACGCGCTCGGCACTCTTTGTTATCGATTTTGCGAAGCAAGGGGAATTCAATTTCATATTATACTTATTCGACACTGTATGAAAGCGTTGGAACGAGTGTCGCATTTGTTCCGAAGCTGGACAAACGAGACAACAAACTTTATGCAACAGAGTGTCTGCTAATATATTAATACTTTAACACTTTAATGGCCGCACGTCTACGCGGTCAAACGTCGCCAGGGGCCGGCAATATTTTTGAAGAATTAATTTAAAAAAACTTTATGTAAGTTCACGAAATAATTCAACATGTGCGAACATATACATAAAACAGAGAACAATAACAACACATTTAGTACAACAAATTTAACAATAATTTAATAGAAGTGTTAATGGCCGCTCACACTACATGTGTGTGATGCTACCGCCGAAGGTTATTGGCCGGTACCAAAGGAAAAATATTAAATATCTTGTTAAATTATTGTCAAATTTGTTGTACTAAATGTGTTGTTTTATGTGTATGTTCGCACATGTTGAATTATTTCGTGAATTTACATAAAGTTTTCTTTAAATTAATTTATTCTAAAATATCGCCGGCCCCTGGCGACGTTTGACTGCGTAGAAGTGCAGCCATTAAAGTGTTAATGGTAACATTGTTGCACACGCGCGACGTTTGAAACTTTCTTATCCACGAATGAATATTGTAGATTTATTCAGACTTTCGAGCACGAGTGTGTGTCTGTGATACAGACGTGTGTGTTTGACAGTAATTCTGTAGGTTTCAAAATGTCTGTTGATACAATACAAGAATTAATCTTTCTAAACGGTCATTGCGGATTTTTATGCGTTCTTGAAGGGAACATCAAAGTTCAAAATTGCAGGGAAATGCACGTTACACGAATGGAAAGCTATACAAATGTGTGTGTGTGTATGTATATATATGACTGGAAACTATGATAACTATGTAGTATCGTAGTTATTATAACCTGTAGTTATCATATTTTTAGTTGCATTTAATTATAACAGATGACCTATAGCGTGAAGAAATGCGTGAAAGCGTTTCTTCTTTTGAACAAACGAGAGAGTTGTTGAAAAAGAGTTGTGCCGTTGGAAAATAGTTTATTTGAGTTGTTAACCTGTGTTCTTTGTCTTATCTAATTATCTATTGTTTCATCACACTTATCACATTGTCATTAAATAAATATCATTTATATTTTATCTCTGTGCACACACACACACACACATATATAGAGCGGCTTGATAAAATTTCCACGCGGAAACTCGCAAAGTGTAACCGCGATAAGATTATCTTGTTAAGGATTGTCATGTTCCGTTGGAAGCCGAACAAACGGAACGCCGCGAAACTTATCGATTGCATCTCGTCACTGGGCAAACTTTCAAGTCTCGCGGATTCCACCCCCCCTCCTGTCCCCCTCCCCTTTTTTCGTAGTCGTAATGAAATATAGTGCAACTGGGGGACTGTTGCGCGGAATTATTGTCCCGGACGGAATTAAATCCGAACGAAGTTACGTCGCGGCACCCGATCGATCCGGCGGTCCGTTCCTTCTCCGGGCAAATTTGTAACGCGATCGATCGATCACCGTCGAACGATATTCAATTTTCCATCGAGGGATACGGGGTGTAAAAGGCTCGCGGGAAATGTGGCCCGGTTCCAGCCGGGACCCGATGTTCATTTCCATTCTTTCTTCTGCAGCAGTTTGTCCGCTGACCCGACGTCGAACGACTTCCGGCTCGCGGAGCTTCCGCGAGATGACCAGGGAGAGATCGGCAGAGAAGTAGAAATAAAAATACACGTCAGAGCGTCTGATTTTAGTCTGTATGTGCAATTAATTCTGTAATACTATTCGCGAGAAAAAAATATTTTTTCTTTTTTTTTTTTTGAGAGGGCAATAATTTGGTATATAAATACTTATGTACGAGGGAACATACCGGTGAGTGTTGCACGGCGATCACCGATTTCGACGAATGCAGCAGAAAATTTTCTGAGAAAAATTACGAACTTGGCCATTTTGACCAACTCTAATTACTTTGCCAGGAATTGTTGATTGGTTCTTTTGGTAGTTCTTCTGACGTTAAAGAAATTTGCAATCGTTGTAACAAATACTGAATGATACTCCAACGATGTTAAATAGTTTATACAGTTAAATTTGTATTCTGCGTGTGTTATTTATTCGTAATATTTACGTGAATAATTCATGGTTCGAGGCTTGTTTGTGTTTCTCTTTGAAATGAACAAGTCACGGTACCAAGCATGTTAATGAATACAAAATATGATATTTATAAAGTGATGTAATATCTTTTAACTATTGTCGTTGGTCAATTAATCTGCTATTGCGTTACAGTTCAATTTGAACCTCCACTAATGTGATGTGTTAGATGAAACTTATTGTTGGTGTCTAACAATTTGATGCCTCTGTTCATTTCACGGTACTCTTTTTTTTTTTTTTAATAAACTTTCTAAAATTTTCCAACACAACTTGTCTCCATAGAGTGTCTTCTATTACGCAGTTACGCGAGGATATATATTTTTTTTAATTTTCCAGAGACTGACATTTCTTTAAAATTTCTTTACGAAACTTCCACGGGCATCGATATGAAATGTACAAATGCAAGCAAAATTTCTTTTGCTCAATAACGGATTTTTGAACATTTACGAGAAATTTAGAGATCTCCAGATTTCGCGTAGAAATATACGAGAAATTCTAAAAATTGTAAATATGGAAATCAAAGAAAACAAAAAATTGTAAAATTGTGAAAATGTACGAAAATGAAGTACTTGTTACGATAGTCAGTTGGGAAAAACAGATTTCTGTTAATTCTCCAATCCATAAGATTTTTCAAATAGAATTCAATGATTATCAGATTAACGATAAAGTAGGTAGGTTAGATCCCAGACGGAAGGGGGACACTAGAAATTTTAATAACTTGAATATCCGTGACGTATTGGCCTTGTCGAGTTCCACCTCGGTGGAATTTTCCACGAACTTCAAGGACAAGGAAAACCGAATTCTCTCGACAGCTGATCGTGGTCGACCGAATGGACAAACCCGTTAATGTTATAATTCGTTGATTAATTAATTTAACCTCTGCGGGCTGGTGGCGATCCGCAGTTAGAAGGAACATTGGGCGTTTAATCGTTGCTTTCAACGGTGATAATGACCAGGGAATTCTCCGGGGGAAATTGTTCTCTAATTGAATGGAGAAAGAGACGTGCACAGGCTCGGAAAAGCGTGCTGACACTTGCAGACACTTTTACGAATATATCGTCTGCAAACTTACGTTTCTGCGGGATACGGTTGAAATTTTTCAATTGAAACTCTATCCCACGACAAAAATTAATATCGCACAACCTGTTATTTAATTGGCTTAACTGTAATTTCTTTTTCTTTAAATTGAAACTTATCCACGATAAAAATTGACTCGATTGTGACCTATAAGGTTTGATCGATTCAATTGTAATTGTTTAAATCAAAAATTAAGAGGATGGAAACTAACCAAAAGTTCGTTTCGTGCGTCGAATATTGTAATAAACGCACGATCAATCGTTATAAATTGTAAATTTTACAGGTTATCGACTATTAAATAAGTTTTAATGAAAGAAATTGTAATTAAATCAGTTAAATAGGTATGTAACTAATTTTTGTCCTAGGATAAAATTTTAATTCTGAATTGAAAGAGATCGATTAAATTTTGCACGTTGCAGCAAGTTAATTTTCGTCAGAAGTGTTTCGGGGAAAAGGGAGGAACAGCCAAGTTTTATCATTTCTTAGAATTTATTTTCTCGTATTTTACATAGAAAATACGTCGCGCGTATCAGACGAGATGTAAAACTGGAGAAATCTTAATGATAATTCGCGGTGTGTCAGTGCCGCAAGAAGCTACGCGAAGAAGTAACTCAAAATTTTGAGTTCAATCAAATCGACGCTCTCCCTTTCTCCCTTGGGGTGTTTAGCGCCTTTAAAATTCCCAGACAAACCATCCGTGCACGAATTTCTGTCTTTCCAGCATGCTCGTACCGTATCAGTGATTTATTTAACCGCTTCGTCGAATTTCACGAATTCTCCTCTTGGTGCTCGATGCTTGAAGCTACAGAAAGAGTGATACACTTGTTTCGAAAGATTGGAAGAAGTATGTATCGAAATAAAAAACAAGGAGAAAGAGAGAGAGAGAGAGAGAGAGAGGATGGAACAGAAAAGAGTACTCGTTTCATCGTGAACTCATCAACAAGAACTAAGTGGACAGAGGAAACGAGAGAGAAGATCTCGGTATCTGGAACAGATCGACGATTAGGTATGAAACACGCTGGCGAACATGGATTCCGTGACGGAAGTCTTCCGCCGGTGATAAGTGGTTGTCAGCCACCTTCCGGATAAACCGTGAACTATATGGGGAAATATAAAAATAAAGCTCGGCATGATTTTACGCGGGCACGTCGTTGCATGTACCGAGCGTGTTCTTCGCGAAATTACCATGCATTAACATACGCGTATAAATACGCGAGCGGGCGGCACGTGTAAGCTTACGATAGCAAATATTATTATATGTACGAAGATGAACGCGTGGCCACGTCGCGGCGCGCGATTTTATTTTTCGTCTCTCGTAGCCGCGCGCCTTCGTGCTGTTCGTTGAATTCTGCTCGGAGGGAAATTTCTGCCAGAGCGAACGTGCAAGCTTGAATTTCACGTATTTCATTCTATCGGATGGCACGACGAGGGGTTTTTTCATTTATTTATATTCGTCCACGCAGAGAAGAAATGTCGAAATTACTATCCCCTGACCGATCGAACGGATCAAAGGGATTTCGAAGCGTTCAGAAGGAGCGAGATCTTCCGCGTTTGCGGATTCAATTGGAAACGACTAATTTCAATGCTTCGATACTTCGATGCTTCAAGCAAATATCATGGTATTTCGCGGTGTTTTCAAAGGCTACAATGTTTTTAAATATTTTTCTGAACGTTTGCGGTTTTGGTCGGAAACTCTCTGCGCAGAGCTGAAAAATTAATTTCGAGGTGTTTTATTCTTTTATAAATGATAAAATATAATCATAAATTTACAAAATAATCTATCAGATTCGTGTACAAATATCTGGCGAGATTTTTATCAGTGAGGTCAAATATTATACAACATGTACGAATAGTTTTCGATCAAACGCAAATATTCAAAAATATTTTATTTATTTATTTATTGGAATCTTTCGTATAAGAAGATTTAACTGAAATCGTTTGTATTAATTATACGTTTCTGCATATTTCAAACGATATTTCACCTAAAAGATGTTTTCAATATTTCTAAATATGTTCAAATAAGTTCTTGTGTTTGGTGAAAATCTGTTTGCCAAAGGGGTAGCAGATTAATTAAAAGAAAAAAAAAATCTGTGTTACACGCTTTGAAGAAAAGCGATACGTAGACTACTGATTTTCAAAATTTAAAAACACAAAATTGCACGAGATACACGCAATATGGAAGAACACATGGTGGTCTTAATAATTTTTTCCCTGCTATTTTTTTTTTTTTTTTTCAGTAAAACATAAAATATAAGAAAAAATTGATTTTATCAAATTTAAGTTAAAAGTAAGCTCAAACATGATCCTTTTATTACGTTTTAAAAATTTCTCTCAAATGTTGACCGCCAGAACGTTCGTGCTCCTATAACAAAAAAAGCATTACGAATTTACTTTTCCTTAGTAGGAATTGATTTTTGGCCCGCCTATATATATATATATATATATATATATATATATATATATATTCTGTAGTGTAGTGTCTTCCGTAATATATCGCGCGTAAAACAATCTTCTACCTAGGCTCTGCTCTTTTAATTACACTGCCAAAGATACTTCGTGATTTCGCGCGAAAACTGTTTTAAGCAGTTTATTGGAACACGGATTATCCCGACTCGTAATGGTGTTTCGGGGCCGAGATCTCGCCACGACCCTCTACCAACAGTGTCATTCGATATTCTGGCGTGCTAAAAGAAAAAAAGAAGAAAACAAGAAGAAAAGAAAAAAGGAAGAAAGAAGAAGCACGAAGGAACCGCGATAGACTATCGCCGCGCAATATGCATATTACGTTGCTCGCTCGTAAGTTATGGAGGTTAAGCCGCGCACGGATTTTTCAGGCCACGTTGTGGAAACTTGTGCAAGGTGCAACAAGTAAGCTCGCAGTCAAACGCGAGCGTACGAAACATGCTGACGAATTCGTGTCACCGGTTTACTCGAGATGCATACCATTCGCCAACGAAAGCATGCGCTCGCAACCACGTTTACTGTGCTATATATGTACATATTTGAAACGCGAAGTCGAGTTTACGAGCGCGAAAAGCGAGGATTTCAGGTTGGTCACTTGGCTCACGTCGCGTTCGTTTTCTTTATTTAATGGGTGATTCTACTGGGGTGATTTTCGGCGACAGACGCAAGAAACTTGTGGAGCAAAAAATTATTCACTTCTTTCGTAGATGCAACCTTTTTGTAAATACACCTAGAAAACGCAGATGCAATACTTTTTTTTTCTTTTTAAATCGTATACTTCTTTACGTAGTTTGACGATCTGTGTGCGGAGAACTGTTAATTCAGGCCTTAATTCTGTAAAATTTATTGTATGAAAAAGATACAGGGAGGGGAACGCATGCTTGTGTTTGTACTGTCCTTGTCTTTCGCGCGTAGATTTTACAAAATTGAAGCTCAAATATCTTCTTAATAAAATAAATTTATTAATTTTTCGATTAACGAAATGGGTCGATACTTTTTTTTATGGAGGATAAGAAGCTGCATTTATTGGTGTATAAAAAAAAAAGAATATACGTAACTTTGAAATATACGAAATTCCTCCAGTTAAAGATGGATCATTACAATAAGAATTTGACTCCTCTGAAATTTTTTCATACTTTCGGAAATAATACAGATATTCCAATAATCAAGTTACTTAAGTTACATGTATATACATATTCGATTTATAAATATTATATAGTACAATAGAATCTCGATTATCGGGACTAATTTGGAGACAAACGTGTTCTCAAATAAGAGAACATCTAATGCTACAAGTATTTTTAATATAAAATACTAAAGATTCTACAATTTTTCTAACTGTCATGTTATACGCCAAATAATTGTTTAAAATTACGTACCTTTTGCGATTCACATCTCTGATCCTCTTTTTTCGAATGCTTGAAAGAATGAAAGAACGAGAGAAACACGTCATCGTCACAGAAATACAGAAATAATTTTCAATTAATTCTTCTTCACTCTCTCTATCATTGAGCATTGTATTCTTATTTTCGAGTCATACTTATTGCACACTCGCTATCCTTTTGTATTTCGTTTCAATTAATAACATCAAAATGTTGCCAATATTGCATCTCGTTTCGATTTTCAGTGATTTTCATCAAACGAATGAACTGTATACTACTGAAAGTACAAAATGAATCTATTGTTCGGATGCTATAACATTTCGATGATAAAGCCAATTTTATTTAAATCCACTGCGTTCATAATGAGTTAGTAATGAGACGTGGCGAAATGGCGAAATATGTGCGTGAGAAAATACATATTTAATATCTCGATTAATAAAACACACACACACGCACAATATCTCAACATTAATATAATGATATTGCAATATACTTGTACGCATGTTCGCACAAATTATCGCGTAGAAATGTTCCGCATCAAGTAGAGATCCGCCGAATTTAGATCTGTCGCGTTCGCCCGAACGCGCGGAAATAGCCCACGAACATCGAATACTGTGAATTAAGAATCGAACACAGGAAAGAACGTCGAAGCGAATCAACAGGTATCCAGGCGTGACCGCAAACAATGGTTGACATTTCGTCGCCGTTGATCGTAGAAAACGATCTCCCCAGTAGCAGGGGAGCGAGAGCAGCTTGGCTTCAGAAACAGGTACGAGTTCCCCTCGTGCAAAGAACAAAAAAAAAAAAAAAAAAAGAAGAAGCAACTTTGAACACGCGTCGTTTTCACGGTGCTTGTTTCGCTGGGAACTTCAAACACCGGGGCCGAAAGCCCGAAGCTTCGCCGCTCAAAGGCAAAGGTTTGCTTATCCGTCACGCGTTACAAAGCGCGTTCGTGCTTTATCCATATCAAGCCGAAACAACATTCACCCTCGTCGTTTCGAAATTTATCACACTCTGTCTATCATCTTTTTCTTTCGTTCCTCTCCTTTGTTTCTTTTTTTCTTTTAATTTTTTTTTTCTTTTTTGTTTTTTAATGGCGTTTAAAACATCGACGCAACGAAGAGCACGCCTTGTCGAACGCGACTCGAGAACTTTCTTCCGTTTCAGCACCACCTGACATCGACTGGGTTTTCTCTGTGTGTGTGTGTGTGTGTGTGTGTGTGTGTGTCTGTGAATTCCTCGCAAGCCGGTAATGAGACTCGCATGGTCCTCGATCTAGCGACGATGCTCTAATTTATTCCGAGTCCGCTGTCTCTTCGTAGTGTGTCCAAAAAAATTCGCTCGTTACAGATTTTGCACTCAAAATTCTACGCGATGACTTTTGCAGACTGTATTCATCTTTCGCACATATAAATTAACACTACAGATTACATTCACCTTTCGCGCTATAAATTAGCCCCTTTGCACGATCATATTTGCCTTTTCTGCGTTATAAATTAACCCGTTTGCAGATCGTATTCAACCTTTCTTCAAATCAAATTCACAATTTCACAGATCAAAGTCGCCCTCTTGCGAATCAAGTTTGTCTACGAATCTACTCCGTCGAGCCACTGTAACGAAAAATAAAAGTCCAACGTAAAGTTGTTATTCCGGAATAAAAATTTTGTTGCACGTGTAAAAACAATGTGACATAAATCTGACGTAATATACTTATTTTAACGCTGAAATAAATGCGTTCGTATATATGCGTACGTAGATTCACGTATGTACAAGAGTTCGTCTGCCACTGCGCGGTGTAATTTTATTATATATATAATAATCGTGACAATGTAATAGTTGCAATGATTAATAACATCTACTAAATATCTGATGGCTCGAAGGATCAGCCAAAACATTTCTTGCGCGCAATTTAATTCTTGAAGGAAACTTCTTCAATGAACTCCACTCGCTGGCGAAATTGAAATGTAACGAATGAACTTCTTCGATCATTGAAAAATACGCTGACGGAATTAACAAAGCGTATTACTTACATTTTTTGATCTACTTCACATCTGCAAGGTGAATTTGAGTTTTTCAAACGAGTGAATATGATCTACGAAAAGGGTGGCTAAATTATCCGCTTGACGTCGTAACGCATAAATCGTTCGTCGCCGTTTTTTGGTCTTTCGCTGCTGGATTTTCGCGTTGGTAACAATCGGACAGTACCATCGATTTCCCAGGTAGATTTCAAGTTTTTCCAACGACAGTGACTCTCGACAGCCAAACTGTGGATAACGCGCACTTTCGGCCACCGCTTCGTGGCGTTCTGCTCGCGTCTGATCCTATTCATCGACGAATATTCGTCGAACAAGCCACGATTTAGAACACCTTGAATCGCTTCGAATTTTCCATCGACGATATTGAAAAATTCAAATCACTTCAAATCACGAAGATTCTTGAATCTTCTTGAAAGTCTCTATTGACTGTCGACGTTTCGAACGAATCGTCTTGTAAATCGTTCTTGAGATTGTGATGTCGTTCGATGACTCTGCAACGGTGTCGTAAAAATGGACTCGAACCTTGGTTTACGCTTCGAAGGTTAGAGCTCTCTGAGTCTCGAATATTGAACTGTAAAAGCCTGGAGACTCGAGCTTCTTTGTCTGTCGAAATTCTCGCATGTTTTATTGCTCTCTTCCTTTTTCGAAAAAAGTAACTCATGGTCTCGGTGTCTCAGATTCCACCACGATAAAGTCATCTGATTCCGTACTTTCTATCTGTGGAAGTTCTCACGCGTTTTTCTGCCTTCTTCCTCTCTTTATTAAGAAAAATAACTCATGGTCTCATCGTCAGTATCTCAGATTCCACGACAATGCATTTTTTTCTGTCTGTCGAAATTCTCACATATTTTATTCATTTCTCACTCTTTCTTTCGAGAAAAGTAACTCACAGTCTCAGAGTTTCATATCCCACCAGAATGAAGTCATCTGATTCCGTATTTTTTGTCTATTAAAATTCTCAATGCTTTCTTTCTTTTCCTTCCTTTTCGCTCGCCATTTTTTTCGAGAAAAATAACTCATAGTCTCGGAGTTTCAAATGTCATCGCAATGAAACCATTTGACTCCGTATTTTCTGTCTACCAAAATTTGCTTTCTTTCTCTCTCATTTCTTTCGAGAAAAGTAACTCGCGCACAGTCTCTCAGAGTCTTAAATCTCGTCGAAACGAAGCCATTTGACTCTGTATTTTTTATCGGAGAATTCTCGCGCGAAATTCTCGCCTTTCCTCTCGTTCGAGAAAAATGGCTCTCAGTCTTATCTCCTCTGTCTCTATCCGTGCGCCGGCTGGTTGCGTAATTTTGAATACTTGCAGCGTTTAATAGCTTCCGGGCGCGGTGCTCGCCGATTTCTATCGTCCCTCGTCGTTTCCCCCAAGCTTATTCGACTTTAATTATTCACGGGCGAACGGGGGCGAGGCTCGTTCGAGGAACTTCCCTTCCCCGTGGTGATCCCGTTGCATCCCAAACGCGATATTAATTTGAGACTCTTTGAAAATCCGTGGCCCCGTTCGCCGAGTGTAAGCGCATCGCGCTATTATTGATCGTCGCGTGTCTCGATATAAAACGACGTTCAAGACGCGCATTTCTCTCGCGGGGAAATTTCGTCTGTCTCCCCGGGAGACCATTATACCTTAGCTCCTTGGTTTGTAATATCAAGTTGCCCGATACCTCCTTGCTTCGACAAAGACGCACTCTGTTTTCGATGAAATTAGTTCGAACGAATTTATCTTGGGGCGGGCCTTCTCACACGTATCAAAATAATAACAATAAATAAAAGTAAATAGAGTCGCGTGTTGCAGTTTAAGTAGAAGTCAGTATCAATTATCCTTTGACCCTCTGAGTGTCAAAAGATTACTTTGAATACTGAATTTTTAAACGTACGTACACTTTCTGATTCGTTCAATACACTGTAACACGCGATCCTCTTGAATTTTATTATCTGTTACAAAATAATCTGTGCAATCTGTTCTAGTACGAACTGATTGTTCTAGCTGAAAGGGTGATTGTAAAAAAAAGAAGGAGATCCAAAGTCCGTCATACGTATTGACGGAAATATTCCAGTGTTTTTCTTCATTATCAGCTTTCCTCTTACTTTTTTTAAGCCTTTCTTGGCTTTATTTCTTTTAGCTTTTCTTTCAGTTTTCGTTTCAATTCTTTAGCAATTTTGTTGCTAAATATAAAATTCCTCCATGGTGGTTGGTAACATCTAATATGTGCGATCAATCGACAACCGTCCGAACGATTTCGATGATTCTCATAATTCGCCCAAGTAGAAACGAGATCCAACAGCTCGATAGATCTGTCAGAGCTACAGTACGACATTGTAGCACGATCACTCTCTCTCTCTCTCTCTCTTCCGTGTTGTTGCCAAGGTAAAAGTCAAGAACAGGGGGGGTTTAAAAGTTCAGCCTTCCTGATCCGATCAGGGTCGTACGATTGCTAAACAACCATCACTCGAGAACCAGCTTACGGGTTCCTCTTTATTGCTTCAGCTCACGCTCCTTCATCCCTGAAAAAAAAGAACAAGAGGAAGAAGAAGAAGAAGAAGTAGAAGAAGAAAATAACTGACCGCGTGCTTCGTCGGAAGTTTCTACGTCGCTGTTTACAATCATTTTCCACGGGGCTTACGAGCTACCATCACGCTATAAAATTCGCGTCAGCCTTCTCCTTAGTTGAATTAATGATTCAATCATCCTCTCTCGTCGATTTCGAAACGAGGATGGACGATTTTGTTGTCGAGAGAGGGCACGGAACTTCGTATTCGATGGCTGTATGCAGACTCCTGGCCAAAACGTGTCTCGTGACACGTCTCGCTTCCAAATAAAATTTCTCGATCGCACGAGTATTTTACAATGCAACTTCTAACGTACATTAATACTTCGTACATCCTTTGTTGTTCAATTTTTCCAGCTTCGAAGTGAATGCCTTAAGTTTTCTGAGCGGAGCTGCAGGTCTTGGAATTGGAACGAACAACGCCTTCGAATGTTTCGAAATTGGAAATATTAAATGATACTTCGTGCGAGAAGTGATTTACTAGAACACTTTATTACCTAAGTCGAGTATTAAAACTATATTTAAATCTATCAAAGACATTCAACATAATGTTAAAATGGAAATATCGGCCAAAAATTATCAATGTCGTTGAGTGTTAGAAACTCTAAGATCGTCGAGCGTGAAATTTTTTTGCGTCTCCTCTCGAAAGAAATCAAGAAATCTTCGTTTCAATCGTGATGTCATTTATCCATCCATTTAACCATCATTCTCTATGCCTATTTCAATCAAGGAAAAATATATAGATGGTCAGAGACAAATTGCTTCACGGAGTCGAGAAAACCCTTATGCCATGCGAAAAATCGTTCATTGAGAAATTTCTTGAACCAAATGACAAGACCAGATGTGTAACGTAAAACAGCGTAGGCAATACGCAACAGTTAATTCCTTAACACGGGTTTGAAAAATACTCGCGATTTCTGCTGGATTCTGAGAAACCTCGAGAAAACCATTTCACCGCGGAGAGAACGGCGGATTTTTACCGCTCCTTTGTATTGTTTCCCCTTAGTCGCGATAGTCGGGCAGAGGAGAAAGATCGCACACGCGAAGATCGAGAATACACGGGCCATAATGGACGCCACGATTTAGATTCCACGCTCGTGGAACTTGATATCGACACGCTGCATGCACCGAGTCGAAGGAGAAACGGTTATTTCGAGTTACTTCAAAGACGCTCTCGCGGATACTGATTGTATCACGTGTTACCGTTTTATGGAGAATTTAGGTCGTGACGCCGAGGTTCAAGAACCGGGAGGATCGCTCTCCCTCAAGTAAATAACTCGAGTCGTCTCTTGAATCCCAATGTTTGCTAGTGCCATTCAACGTGGAGAATCTTTCGGTGCTTTTTTTCCTTTTTTTTTTCTTTTTTTCTTTTCTTTTCTTTTAATTTGATGTATCCTCCTGACGAGTGGATCGCCTTTCAGCGAAACCGTAATTGCAGAGACCGTAATTGAGAATGTGAATCTTGAAAGTCGAAGAATTTAAATGGCAGGCAATTCGAGTCGTTTCTTGGATTGTAATATAATATACTTGTTAAGATGAAATATTCTGTCTTTTCTGTCTTTTTCGCCTCGACGAGAAAGAATCAATTCCTAAATTCTAACACTTATATTTATTTAGAATTTATATTATATTACGCCGAAAGTAATAGGAAATAAAGAATTTTTACTCTACTAAAAAAAATTCACACGTCAACTAAACGCAAATACAAGTACAAATATAAACACTTTAGACCATAAGAATGTAATGTAAATCTATATGTATACTACGCATACGTTATATTATATTATATAATGTTATTACGCACGATGTAATATTATATTATTATATAATATAAATATATAATACATACATTGTATGATATAATATAATGTTATACACATTGTACTATAATAATAATATGATATTACTAATATGACACTAATTATTAAATGTACAAAACATGTCACTGAGCACAAATCACTTATTCCCATTAAAAAAAAAGAAAATATAAATTTGAGAGAGTTGTTTGGTTTGTGATTATTAATTTCAGCAATTCAGAACCAACAAACCACAACCCTCTACAACAAACGTCTCTTGAATTCTGATGTTCATCAATGTCGAAAGAATCTGTTGAAAGAATCACTTCTTGAATTCTAACATGTTTATGGACATATATTATAGGAAAACTATATTAAAACGAGAAGTATCTTACTTCGTCTGAAAAGAACCAACGAATCTTATTGTTAGCGAGTCGATGATACGAACTGATGTATTGGCTTATCAACTGGATTACGTTCTTGATCCAATCAAACCGGATGTACAATTACAATACGCAGCTTACGAACCCTTCGATTGGATCACGGTCATTTGATTTTATTGGCTTATCCGGACAAAGCTGGGGAAGGAACGAGGCTCGATTATCCGACACGGTTGTTTATCTTCTTACTCTCGTTTATCATATCAAAAGATGCGCGACTGGCACGTTCGAAAATTTTTACTTCTCTGTTGAAAATTTCTTGCAATTCTTTGTCGTGAGATATATTTCCTCTCTATGACTCTCCAGCTCTCCAACTGGTTCGAAATTTACGCGTGATGTACACGTCTGTTTTGTCCAACTCGGAAATTCGCTGCTGCGATTGACGAATTGTCTACTCGAATGCTAATTTTCTGCACTGACTTTTTGACGTTTCGAAACTGGAAATCGTCGATGTAGCAGTGATTTGCTTGGAACTAAATTCTTGGAAGACTTCACGATTTCAAAGACCGAAGGAGAATTCCTTCAATGGTTTTGGAATTTAACAATTCTTTTCCTTTCAGAATTCAGTAGTAGAACTTTACGATTTCGAAGATCAAAGAAAAATTACTTCGAAGATATCGAATTCAGAAATTATTTTGATATATTTAGAATTAACTGCTTGGAAACTTTACGATTTTGAACATCAAAGGGATTACCTCGAGATTTAACAATTATTCTGACTCGTTTAGAATATCAAGTGTTTAGAAACTTTACGATTTCAAAGACCGATGGATAACTAGCTCGAGGATTTTGAATTTAGTAATTACCCTGACATGTTTATAGAATTCAATGCTTCGAGAGACTTCGTTGTTAAAAAAAAAAAAAAAATCGCAAGAAAATCACCTCGTCGATTTTGAACTTGACGATCATTTTCATTTGTTTAGAATTCGATGCTGAAAGGTGACTTCACAACTTTCGATGACCAAAGGAAAGTTAACTCGAAGATATTGAATTTAGAATTCACTCTGACACGTTTCAAGTTCAACGCCTTCGACGTCTTTGTTTTGAAAATCCTAGGAAACTGAATTTTTTATTTAGCACCTATTCCGAGAGAAAGGAAAATCACTTCGACGTTTCTCGAATTAAGCAATCATCCTGTTACATTTAAAAATTCAACAAAAGAAGAAACGATTCAAACATCGAAGAAGAACTACTTCGAACGAGCCGCAATTCGGGGAACTCATAAACGCTCCGAAACATTCCGGAAACAGGGAAAATAATTTTTCCCACCGTGTTCGTTAACCCGAGATACTTAATTCATCGTGTTCCGTACAAATTACAATTTACAATCGACCGTTGCCGCCGAACGTTTTACGAGGCTGTTGGTAATTTCTTAGGAACAAAGATTAACGGGGCGGATTCGATCGCTCGGCGGCGAAGTTTCTCCTCCTTGCCCCCCCCCTCCCTTCACCCCCGCTGCTCGCGCGTTAGGGTAGTTCTAAAAGTCGTCGATGCTGTTATTTAAGTTTCAAATAGCCTCTCTTTCTCCGGCCGCTTCGCTTCGCTCCGATTCACAGGCCAGTACGTTTAATTCTGCGAGAAGTTTTTCGATTACACCGAGTCGCCCCAATCGACGTAACACATTACGCTTCCTCTTCTCCTCTCCCTCCCCCCCCCTCTTCCTCCCATACCGTACGGGTGGAAGCTTTACACGCCGCCCTCGAGTGTCCTGAAACGACGATAAAAGAGTAGAAAGCTTTCTTCCACGTTTCTTCCCCGACGAAATAATATTGCTCCGTGTGGTTGTGTTTCTTTTAACGCGACTCGCTCTTCCTTCCCCTTCCTCTTCCTACCCCTCCCGGGCGACCTTTCACTCTGATTAAAACCACGGGTTGCGTCGTCGGGAAAGTTGGCCGCGAAAACTTGTTAATTGCCAGCCTTTCAATCAGAGTGATCAAGCGATTGTCGAGCGTCGTCTCCGCGGTCGAATCGCCGCTGGAAATAATTACCACGTTGTTGCTTCGTCTTTCGTTGATGTTTTCGATGTTTAGCGTCAATATTCACTTCGCCGGTATAAAAATAAAACTGAATGAAAATAAATGCATGAAATAAGAGATATGTAAATATATAGAAGAAGAAATATCTCACGTATGAAAATAAGACTAAAATGTTTCGTTAGAAAGCGAAGCTTGCAACGTGTTACTTTGTCAATGTAAAACTGATATCGAGGTACCAATTGAATTTATCGTCGATCGAATTTCGTATCGAATTTCTTCAGCTTTAATTCAGTTTCAATTCTTCTAAGTCAAGTCAATTCGTTTCGTGTAAATAAACGTGTACTGTAAATTTTTTCCAACGTAGGTGATGAACGTTTGTCCAAATAATTCGAAGATGTAAGAGCTGACTGACACAAGAGGCTGGAATATTGGTTCTTCTGGATTAATCCATCGTCGAAACCTCGATTATACTTTATTCGTCACACTTCATACTTTTGTTACGGCTTTTTAACGAAGCTTTTCACAAGCTTTTTGATACGTGACATTTTTATCTGTAGAACACCCTGTGCACAGTATCGTTGTTCAATTAATTCGGAATTTTGTAGTGCGATCGTCTTTCTCAGTTTTCCACGACACGCATGAGTTCTGATGCTTCGCGCATGGTAGTCGCCAAACACTCGTCGCCGACACGAATGGACTGAAATGACAGTAAATTAGACCCAGAAGACTCGATCTTCAAGGTGAAGTAAACGATAATAAACGATAATTGACGAAGTGAAAGAGGATGAAATAAACGAACAACAGACGAAACTAAGATGACGATGATTTATTGTACATGAAGAATCACTACTACGTTTCAACACGAAGCTTCGAGGCTTCAAACTTCAAACTTCGAACTACTCGAAGCGAGAAGAATTACCGTCAAAAGAAATACAGAGAAACGCAAGTATCAAGATTGACGACAATCTGGAGCAACGAGTGCGAGAAACTTAGAAACACGTGAAACGATTGGAGCAAAGGAGGGTCGGGCGAAGATAAAAAAAGGAGAAAAGGGACGACGAGACGGGAATGTTTCAGGGTTCGCAGGAAGTTCGTCAAAGCCAGGTCTCGTTCACCAGTCACGTAAAAGCGTAATTACTTCCACAAAACGAGACAAACTTTTCCCAGCGTGCCACAGCCGGCCTCGATTATCTCCGTCTGTGGCGATACACGCGCCGCTTTCCACCTGATTTTCTTGTCCCTCGACGACGACGACGACAACGACGATCCTTGCACTCGCTCTCGGTTGTCCTCGACCGGCCAACTCCTATAATTGCCGCGATGAGAAAAACAATTCGCGCTAATTATCGCGTCCACGTCGAGCGCGACATCTAATTACCAGGGTGTCTACTCCTATTCACCCCTGTGACTCCATCTTTTTTTTCTTCCTCCCGTCGGGATTATTTATTGAAGTCGACCTCCCCGCTCGAGGAAATTGCGTGAACACCTCCGTGGCGAATCGTTTAGAAACGTTTGGGGAAACAGGTTGAAGGAGAAGGAGGAAGCGGGCAGGGAGCAACGAGTGATACGTTACTGTTGTTTACTTGTTTCTAGTATTTTTTTCTGTTTCTTTTTTTTTTTTTTAACAGAAAAATTTTCGAGATATTTTTTCCATAGACTTCGGTCTACGATTTCGGTTTTTGGAGCTTGCGTGTCGACTGCTCGTCGACACGATAGCGTTCATGTGGTTTCGATTTATTTCTGGTGGTGATATTTCAGCTTTCGGTATTAAAAAAATCGCTGGAATTCTACTTGAGGATTTTATATTTATATTAATGCATTTTTTGACGGTGATAGATATCTTGTCGCGATTGCGCAGACTGCATAAATTGCAGAATAATTGACTAATATTAGTAAATTTTAATACTAATAAATTTGTAATTGCAAATTTTCGTGGCAGGTTTCATGGCAGGTTTTAAAGCGCATATAATAATCGTATAATCGCGTAATAATATAAAGTATATATAATATACCTTCTAATCGCGGTTTTATTTGTTTTAAATGTATTCTCAAAAATCCGTAGTTTAATTATAATTATTTATACTGGCTCTCAAGGATTTATTGGTATTAATAACTTGCAAAGCTTCTCCAATATTATTAATACAATATAATTTATTCAACTTGTAATTTAATATGATTAATTCAACAGTATCTAGAATACAATTAACGCATATGAAATTGTACACGGTGACTTATAAACGACAATTACTCATAAACTACCTGTTATATAAAGAAATAATTCACACGAGAAACCATTTTTCTGCATGATCATTGTAAATGGAATTATCTGTTAAACCATTCATTATTTGCAAAAATGTTTCGGACAAATCTTGCTACGTATAGAGATATTTGGTGAAGTAATTTGATGAAATCAGTTTATTTGTAAGTGGAAGATTTGAAGATCAACTTTATTTCTTTAAATAAATAATGGAAGTGCATGATCGATCGATGCATCTGTTTATTCTCTATGAAAAAAGGTATTAACCTACTTACGAAGAATATGTATACTATATACGAGAAACAAGAACAATTTGAAAACGAGAATGCTATGTCTATGTTTCTTTATTGATCTCCACGCAAAAAAAAAAGGTTTCACATATACATTTTCCTTCAGTATGATGACCATATGTAGTTTAAAATATATTACGCTATAACACCTTTTTCTTTCTTTCTTTCTTTTTTTTTCTTTTTTTTTTTTTTGGTGGAAATTCTTTAGCGCGTAAAATTTGTCTCGATTTAACAATCCATTGGTTCGTCAATTTCCAATTTTAATCCTTCAATTTCTTACACCTGTTGACAAGTTCAACTCGTTTAACTTATCAAAAGTTAGCTGAATTCGTTTAAAACGAATCGATCGCCGTTAGAGTGTGCCAAAATTACACGGAAAACTCCACGTTTGAGGGAAGATCGCGTGGCTGACATTCGACGTGCGAATGCGTACAAGCTGTTTCAAAGTTAAGCGCACGAACAAGAAAGACGAGCCGAACGATTCATTATTCACCGCGGCTGAGTACGTCGCTGTTGATAAGAAGGTTTAATGGAGTTTTCGAATCTACCAACAAGTGTACCTACAGTGTAATGGTAACGGGGACACTCGAATGGGAAAAGTCGAACGCCGAAGATAGAAATCGAATATCGTTGGTGCGTGTTCAGTGTCCGATGTCAAAGGATTGGCTCGAGGCTCGGAAAATTTCCGAAGCTGGAGCACGCATAATTGAAAGGGCCGGAAGTGGCTCAAAGGACGGATCGATACTCGACCCGGACAGAAAGAGAGAGAGAGAGAGAGAGAGAGAGAGAGACGTGTCTCGCGAGCGAAAAGTTGGACACGGCGAAGCGCTGGAGATTCAAGGGCGCTGAAAACTCGCTTTCTCGACTCGATTCGAAACGACGAAGACGCTGCGAAAGTCAAAGTCGTTTGCTCCGACGCCTCGACGTACGTGAGAGAAGCCACGAAGTCGTTGTCGTCGTCGAAATGAAACATCTCGCAAATTCGTAGTCTGTGATTATTGTACTTCGCGTGGGAAAGATGCGACGCAGAGAGTTGAAGAGAGTTTCTTGATTTCTTGATTTTCTGGAGAGAGACACCACCTGGGTTGGAAGTTCAATTCATAGAATTTGATCTATATACTAATAATTTGTAAAAAAAAGAAAAATTGAAAATTTGAAACGTGAACTTGGCACGTGAGTACGAAAAAACTGGGGATAAACGAAACGCGTCAGGAAAAATTCGATCGACAAGCTCGCGACTCGCGGGAGTCACACCCGTGACTGCGTAAATTTTCAGTAAATGTCAGTAAAAAAACATAAACACCAGCTTCAATTGGAGAATTTAGATGTGTGCAAACCTAGGACCGATCGTCGAGATTTCACCAAATGTTTTAGTGCCAGGGAACATTTTAAAAACCGTGTTGCATGGCACTACGCGTTTCCTTGACGTAACTATGTCTAAAATTATCTATATAAAATAAAAGTAAGTAAATTAAAAACTGGCTGTTTATGTGCGTGGGTTTAGGTTTAATTGAAAAGGAAATAATTAGGAGAGAAAGCTTCGATACGACTGACGACGAATATGGCGCTATAGTAATCGAGACCTAGAGCGCATTGCAAGTCGAGCGTCGCGATCCGAACGCTGTGGCACTGTTCGAAGCGAAATCTGAACAGCGTGATCGCGCTGCGTGGCACTAGAACGGTTAGTAAACGCGATACGAAATCGAGCGAGCGGGAAATCAAGAGCGTGCATCGTCGCGTCGTGACGGCAGGAAGTCGACGACGGAAGCGGGTACAGGCACGAAACGAAGCCAGCAGGAGGGGAAAGGAGCGAACGATCGAACGCGGCAGGACAAAACACGCTTGTGGAAAAAATGGAATAACGCGCGTCGAGATGGGGAGAGAGAGAGAGAGAGAGAGAGAGAGAGAGAGAAACAGAGAGAAAATGAGAGCATGGCGAATGACGAGGAGAAGAAAAAAAGCGAGGACAACGGGCGGTATTGTGGAATGGCAATGCGGCAGAGGTCAAGATGTAGGTGAAAACGGAGGAAATGCGAGTAGACAGGAGAAGGTTGGAGGCATATACAGGGTGGAATAGAAAAAGGAAGAGAATCGACGGGAAGGAGAACGAAGAAGAAGTGGCAGAAGTAGAAGAATAAGTGGACGGGTGCTTGCGGCGACGCTCGCACTGACGTTTTCTTTCGTCCGCTGCAAGCCCCCTCCCCCCTCGAGGTTCTTCCTCAAGAACTTTCTCGTGCGAGTTCTTTGTCCGTTGCTCGCTGCCCGTCCGTCCATCCAGTTCCGTCGTAAAAAGCTCATTTCACCGACGTCACATCTAGCGAATATCTCGTCCCGCGAATATCTCGTTCGCTGTTTTCCTTCGTGTTTCCTGCTTTCCTGCCTTTCTTCCGAGGTCGGCAACTCCGCTCTCCATCTTTCTTTCTTCTACGGTCGTTCGCCGAGAGGCGTCGGGGAACCAGCCGCGACGCCATCTGAGAGCGGAGAAAAACTCGTATCGTATCGAGGGATGAGAATTTTTCGCGTCTAGAGCGAAATTAAGGCCAAGATTTTCGGTCTCCTCTCTTCTCTCGTCTTCGTTCCCGAAGAAGTGAGAACGGCGACGATGCAAATGGAAATTGTCTGTCAGATGTACGGAGATGAGGTTAATCAAGACACATCATCGTTCAATTGTTATTTAATAAATTGGCACGGCACCGCGCACTGGCATCTTTGCATATGTAAGAAAACTTGACATTTTCCAGGGATGTTTGTTAAGCAGACCGAAGGTCAGTCTTATCCTGTATATTTTGGAAATATTTCTCGAGCAAGAAAATATTTATGAGTTGAATTGCTAGATTAAATACTTTATAAGTTAATATTTCTAATAGTTTAATTAAATACTTTGTGAGTTAGTACGTTCAATACTTTAAATAAGTACTTTGTGAGTTAGTGTGTCTAATACTTTAATTAAATACTTTGTGAGTTAGTATGTTCAGTATTTTAAATAAATACTTTGTGAGTTGGTGTGTTTTACTAAATACTTTGTAACTTAGTGTGTCTACTTTAATTAAATACTTCACGTTTCAATACTTTAACTTTTTCACGAATTAGTACGTTCGGTATATACTTTAATTGAGTACTGTATGACTTGGTACTTTAATTGAATACCTTATGAGTTAGCATGTTCAGTAATTTAACTTTCTTATAAGTCAGTATGTTCAGTACTTTAATTAATTACTTCGTGAGTTAGTACGTTCAGTATTGTAAATAAGTACTTTGTGAGTTGGTGTGTTATTTTACTAAGTACTTTGTAACTTAGTGTGTCTACTTTAATTAAACACTTTGTGAGTTGGTGTATTTTATTAAATACTTTGTAAGTTAGTGTGTCTATTAAATACTTCACGTTTCAATACTTTAACTGTTTTACGAACTAGTATTAGTTAGTACTTTAATTAAATACCTTATGAGTTAGCATGTTGAGTAATTTAACTTCCTTATAAGTTAGTATGTACAATACTTTAATTAAATAGTTCGTGAGCTGGTATGTTATGAGTTAATATTTGAATTAAGTACTTTACTTAATTGGTGTATTTACTACTTGAGTTAAGTATTTATGTTAGACGTAGGAATTAATGTGTCAGATTAAGGAACTTCTATCCCGAGCTGATAATTTCAACGTGGACAATTTGACGCGACAATCGAACTGATCGAGCAAGCGTTATTGTCACCGTATCGATTCTCGGACACACGCGAGAATTACTTGCAGCTATAAATGGGCGTTTTATTGCGATCAGCAGACCGCGACACAAAGTGACGGAGACGCAGATAATTGCGCGGCAGGAAGTGGGTCAATTTTCGCTTCGATTGGCAAACACATGGGTCGCGATTCGGTTGTTTACCACGGGAACGTCCGTAATAACAAGTGAACTCGGTAATTCGACTGTGGTCATTGTTATTAACCATGCCTTGTCGTTACTGAAAGAGACTCGCAAATGTTGATGAACACGAATGATGAATGATCGCGCGGATTTGTCCTTTCTAATCCTACTTCTAATCTCCCTTCGTCGCACTACGAAGGACTTGTTTGATCTATTGTCAATTATATCGTAGGTATCGCAGGAGTAACTATTGGATCAGCTATTTTAACACTTTACCGACCGTGTATTAGCGGTGAATAGCCGATTAATAGGCTACCGATAAGTGTCAAAATTATCTGGATCTCCAAGAATGTAAGGCCTTTGAAGATTTACAGATATAAAAATTAATAAAATTCGTTACCTTTATTTCATTTCACGAAATTTTTAAACTGCAACGTCTGTACGCGGATTCTGGCGTCGAACAGAGTTAATCGTCGGTGAATAAAGGGGAAGGGTAACAGGGAACAGAAACGTGCCAGGGGCGAAATAGTAGCAGTCACTGCCACGTACGAATAAAGGATTGGAGACACTATTAATCAAAGTACAATTAATCCTAGAACGTGGGCTATCAAGGACGGCGAGGTTTAACATTTTCATGTTCATTGCTTCGTTTGATGTTGGATTTTCTGCAAGGCGAACGATCCACCCTTCCTGACAAAGAGCTCGGTGGAAACGTTTCGTCAATTCGCCACTGTTCCACGAACAAACAGACGGCATACGTTAACAGAATGAATTAATTTAAAATAGAACGACCGAGCTTATGATACTCGCATTTATGCTACGTCTCAATTGAGTATCGTACGGTGACAAAAATCATTAGTTGGTCAAACGACGATGTGACAGTATACGGTTGATTGTCCTGATCAGTCAATAATGGTCTATGAAGATTATTTCCAAGATGTTTTTTATTGGACAGAGTCCAGTACCATTTATTTCGCAGACTGTTCTTCTATTTTGCGGATTAATAATTTCGTGAAATCGTCGTGATAATTTCGTTCGATAAATATCGAGAAAAACAAACGGACAAACACGACGTTGCTAATTTGGCCAAATTGGCCAAAGTCTTGTCAAACACAATGAAAAAGAACATAAAAAAATGACAATCAAAATCATTAAAAGCATTTCTATATTTTACACTGAACTTTCCAACTTGAAAACGTAAGAACAGCTTTTCAGAAACGTAAGAACAGCTTTCCAGAAACGTAACAACAGCTTTTCGTCAAAGCAGCGTTGGAAACGAAATAGCAGACTTAAAGCCAAGGAAGCATTGAACACTTTGCAAAAACCAACGTCAAGAATGAGTGGAACTGATTGTCAAATCGAACGAAGATCTACAAAGTAATAAATTACTTTCAGGATTAAGCAAAAGAGAAAGAATTAACACGCTAAAATGACCCATGATCTTCTAATTAAGAAAACTGACCGTTTTTTCTACAACATGTGAAAAATCTGTCATAGCTCTACAAATTACGATGCACAAACTTTGAGTGGCAGAGAAGGATAGGAATGGACAAGAATCTATACTACAAAATATAAGTACCTCGATCTAGTCGATACAACTTTAAACAACCTTCTGCAAAAAGGTAAAAAAGAAAAAAAAGGAAAAATATTTGCGTCGCAAGAAGAATTTTCTTCGTTCGTTTCTCGTCGCTTCGAGATTTCTCTCGTGCCGTGTGACATTTAATAGACTCACGCGAGGTCGCAGCCGTTACCCGCTAAAAACGAATAATAATTTCGTCGGTAGCGCGCACACGTTTTTCGTCGCGTGCACGCCTCGAGAAAATGATTCGAATCGAAATTTCGCGGCGCGCATAAATTGGAGAAGTGGGTCAGCCGAGGGCGACAGGCAGCCAGAGACAACGATGTAACAACGGTGCACAACAATCGCATTGTTTCGTACTTATTCAGTGCCTTGGCGGATGCACAGGTACCATCCACCGAATCGAGATCCCGAACCAGTCGAGAGAGAGAAAGAGAGAGAGAGAGAGAGAGAGAGAGAGTCCACATCTCTCGGTTACTAGCGGCGGAATGTTATTGGCTTTCTGCCCAATTACAAACAATTGTGCCGCGCTGCTGCACGTGGCAGCGCACGTACGGGAGGTCCTTCGTTTTCAAAAGTTTGTCGCAAAACCATCGTTCGACTCGCCTCTGTTCTCCGGCTGCATGCACGGGAACTCTTTCACCATCTCGCGGTCTTTTTCGTATGTCTGCTTGACATACGCGCAGAGATGCCCCGTTTTTTTCCTTTTTTTCCTGTTCCTTTTCTCTTTTTCTCTTCCTTTGGGGGGGGGGGGAGGAGGAGGAGGGAACAGAACGTATGTACGCGCTTTCAAACGCTTTCAAACGCGTACCAGGAACAATGGACGGAAACAGAACTCTTACGGCGTGTGTCGAGAATTTATGCGCGTCCGCAAAGTGGGCCGCTTTATATTTTTTTTTTCTTCCTTCGAATATCAACCAAGTCTCAGCCAGTGGTTTGTTGATTTTTTTACTTCTGAAGGAGAATATATCCAGTCGAGGACGTTCGTAATTCACTCGTGCAACGATTGACGGAGTCTAGAATTTATGTACGCGTGTGTTCACAAAGTGGGCCATTTTATATTTTTTCATTCGGAAGTCACCGTGGTTGATTTTTGACGATGGATGTATTTCATTCGTACGACGGCACGATTGACACAATCTAGCCTAGAATTTTTGTATATTGACAAAGTAAGACCATTCTGTATATTCGGATCGTATGTTCAGATCTCAACAAACCGTTGTAATTCGTTGATTTTATTTTTGATAAAAAATATATACAATGAAGAAAGTTTTCATCGTGAAAAAATAGACAGAATGTAAAATTTTAGTGTACAAAATTTATATATATATATAATTTTAGTTTACAAAATTTATAATTTTATTGTACAAAATTTATAATTTTATTGTACAAAAATTATAATTTTAGTGTACAAAATTTATATATATATATTCATAAATTTATTTTCATAATTCATAATATATATTCATAAATTTATT
>WIUT01001487.1:0-29797 GCA_010645135.1 Tetragonula clypearis | reverse complement strand
AGAAGAAGAAGAAGAAGAAGAAGAGGAAGAAGAAGAAGAAGAAGAAGAAGAAGAAGAAAGAGAGAAAAGAAGGAAAAAGAACGGATAAACGTAGTTAATGTAACATTTGCGTAACATTTATAGTATTACATTTATAATGCTATACTATATTTATAGCATTGTAGAGGTAAAAATTTAAAAGAGGATCAAAACGTTCTCAGGTCGGACGATCAAGACGACAGTTTCCGTAACGCCTGGTAAAAACATTACACGTATTATTTACGGTTAATTAATTAACATAACCGCAACACGGACGACCACGACACGCAAGCAGCTATTGTTGCCAAAAGGAACGAATCGTTATGACTTCTCGTCGGGTTGCAACGAGTTGAACATGTGAAACAAACACCTACCGTGTGAAACTCGTCTTTTACGGAGAATTTTTTCTTCGAAAGTTGAGCTGCTGTTCGCGGACAATGTGAACGGGGCAGAACGAGAGGGAGAAAGTTTCTCTTTCCACGTTTACTATAAACTAGAAGAGGAAATTACAGAGCACGTGGGTCGGTCGGAAGGCGGTCCCGGCGCTACACCGATGGAAAAACATACACACCTTGTATTGTTCCTTCCCGCTAAGAGAGTCAAATAAATTAATTTACTCGAGTAAACATTAACTGCAACTGCGTTTCGTTTCCGCAAACCGGCCATAAATGTGCCGGACGTTTAAAGGGCAACGCGATCTTTCTCGCGATTATTTACACGAGCGTTTCCATTGAAATTTACTAGAGAACATTTACCGTGATAACGTAAATTTCCGGCTCGTTTGACGCTCGAACTTTTTAACCGACTCTCGGATCCGCTGGCCTAGTTGCCACCGAATTTTCCCATCGCGGCATTACCGATTCTCGACACACTTTTCTCTACACACGGAGTGTGTAGAAATTTTTTAGCTTATTTTTAACTGTTGCAGCTTGCGCGACACTATAATACGTGAAACGACACGTGTTTCGTTGTCGTAGTTTAGGAAAAGGACTTGTTAGGACTTTACCCTAAGGAAAAGAATTCTCCTTTTGTTTCATTATCGTTCGTTACGTTGTACGTTGTACGTTGTACGTTGTACGTTGTACGTTGTACGTTGTACGTTGTACGTTGTACGTACGTTGCACACAATATTGTACGTAACACCTTGTGCGAACGACCTTGTGCGGTCGTTGCCTCAATTGTAAAAACGACGGGTATTTGGGTAAACGACGTACGATTGACGACAGGATTGATCGTTCGGCCCAATCGTTCAGCGCAATCGAATGCAGCGCGGATCGAATCAGTGTCTTTGGTCGCACGGTTTTTCCGTTTTCCGCAAGATAGATCGAGACGAACAGTGGCGGGGGGTGTGATGGAGGAGGAGATGCAGGGGTGAGGGAGAGAGTGAAGTGGAATGGCGACGCGGAGCTGGAATTAATAACTTCATGGTCGATCGACTCCTCACGCGCGAGATGAATCAATTCAACGCTTTGTGACGCGTGAGCGGAAGGCAATGCGACGAACCTCATTCCGGCCCCCGCAATCGCTTTTTCCGCGACCGTACCAAACGCGAGGAAAATATATCTATCTACCGACGCGACCTCCGCGTTCCTTTATTTATTCCCAATTCTTTCCTCTCTCGAGAGAGAAGAGAATCTACATTTGATCGTTTCGCGCTCGTTTTCTTATTTCTCAGTCAAGCGATTGCTGATTTACCACGGTCGTTCAAACAGTCTTACAATTACCCGGTTCTTTCCGGAATCTCCAAGACTGTAACATTTCTCCCCAATGAATACAGGGAATACTCGGTTGGCATTTCTCACAATTGTGCGCTTCCTCTTGAACTTGTTAACAAGTAACCAAGCAACGATCAAGAACGTTGGAATACTTGAGAGCAGAGAGAGAAAGAGAGAGAGAGAGTGAGATTCAGTTGAAATCTGAAAAGAGAGCAATCTCTGGTATTCATCTCTGGTTAGCCCTCGTACTTGTTGTTTACTGCGTACGGAATTGTACGTAAGTACGTAAGTAGTACAACTTTACGAATTCGTTCCATTAGCAACTGAATTGACATTGTGCGACACGACGCGACAGAATGATCGGCTTGCCGTTGTCGAGTAGCGACACCGTCGCGTCGTTTCAGGATTTACGACAATTTTCGGTAGCAACAGCAGGCCAAATGACCATATAATAAGCTTCTTCCGACTCGGAGCAGCTCGGACTGTGCGCGGTTTGCACAAGAGTTTCTGCCCCTGTCTGTCACGGTGAGTTAAAGGACGCCCACCAACTCTGAGGATTTGAGGTAACGCGTAAGAAGGACTGCCCTGTTTAATTAACAAACCCATTGTCGTCCGGAGATCAGTCGTCTCGGGCCGGAGAACTCGACGGTCGGAAAACTCGACGGCGGCCTACTACAATAGAGAGCCGATCGAATCAATGCTAATATACATATGTATTGTACGCGATCCTCTCTCCCTCCCACTTTTTTCCTTTCTCCGTCCTTCTCCTTTCCCGTCCTTTCTTTTTTTTCTTTCTTCTTTTTTTGGTTTCTTTTTCTCTTACTCTCTTTCTGTCTTTCTTTCTTTCTTTCTTTCTTTCCTTCTTCCTTTCTTCTTTGCTCCGTCTCACCATCTGATTCAACTCACTCTCGGATTTCACTGTCGCGAAATGTTTTATTCTTTAGACTTTTTTTTCTTTTTTCTCTTTTTTTTTCTATTCGACGGATCGAGTCGCCGCCATCGGGCTTCTTCTTTTCATCGGGCAACTTGAATCCGCTTAATCGAGTTACTTATCATCGTTTGCAAAAGTGTCGCGCGATTTCTCGTGAGAGAAACTCTCGTCCAAGCGTTTCGGATCTCACGGAAAGTTGTACAGCAATATTTTCAGGAGAAAAGGAAGTAAAAACGGCGCGATATTAAAAATTGTTCGGAAAATCGGAATAATTTAACGTTCTTTAGCAAAGCGTAGAGGAACGTAAAGCGAAGCAAAACATAGCCTTCAGAATTGCAGGTACCTTTTAAGAGAAAATAAAATAGAAAACACGATCGTTTGGAAATTCGAAACATTTGACAAATATCAAATACGCACGTTTGCGAGTCCGCTATTTTTTCAGCGGCATCTACGTTCGTGGAGAAACACGAGCACGACCTAAAGCCGCGTGCATCGCGTTACAGTTCTGTGCAACTGACAGCTATCTTGCGATCTTAATCTCAACGAGATCCTGATCTCGTTTTATGGGCAAGTTGCGTCTACATTCCCACGTATGGATATCGAAGCTGGCCTTTCGCGTGTGCGCGAAACAGCAACAACACACAGACGCAATTACGCAATTCTCATCTATTTATCGTCCTGGGTACGGCTGTAAACGATAAACGATCCAGAGATTTACTCGCTTCCCGTCGGAGATTTCTGATGGCCGATCGACCTAATCCTAAAGAAGATGTCACTTTTACGAAACGACCGTTACTACGTGTACATTATTATTAGTATTTTTTTTTTTTTTTTTTTTTTCTATGAAACGAGACGAAAGTGAGAGCAAAGGAAGGTCAAAGACATTTTAATTCGCGAAAATTGAACGAAATCGAAAGTTGATACGGACAGGACGTGACGTTTCCAACATTCGCAAGTATACGTGCTTGTATCGTAGGAGGTGATAAAAAAACGAAAGGATTCTGAGATTTCGAAACAGTGCCATATCAGGTTTTCACGCGTCATGCGTGAAAATTTCTCGTCGAGAAGATTGATTTTCAAACTTTGAACTTGGACCGGGCATTTTTTATCTCCTATTCTCTCCTCTGTCGCCTTTCTTTATCGCCCGGCGATAAAATGAAATAAAGAATCTAGAAGGGAAACTAAAGAAACGAAGAGACAAGAAAAGTTGGAGGGGAGGTGATTCGGAAATTCGGAGGTGGAAAGGAGAAGATTCGTACTTTTGCTCGTTCGCGAAAAGGTACAAAAGTAGGAGAGAACGAAACGTGGATTTTAAGAGATCGTTGACGACGAGCCGCTGCTTTCTTACGCCAAGTCACGCGAGAAGATCGAGGTAGAAGGCCTAAGAATACTTTCCGTCCAACTGCATTCAAACCACGTCAAGTATCCGCCGCTGTCGCCGCTCATATTGCCATCGCCTCGATCCTAGCGAAAAAATCTAAACAATGGGTCGACATTTCGGGCAAAGAGGGTGGAAACAATAGTCACGACGACCGTACGCTACGGTATTGCACCCCCGAGCGATAAGTCGCCATAATCGCTCGTCTTTACGCTTGTGCGTCAGACGTACATACTCGTACATACAGAGAGACAGAGAGACAGAGAGAGAGATAGAGAGAGAGAGAGAAAGTGTGTGCGCGTGAACACGTCGATTAATATCCAGGCTGTCCGAAAGCTATTCGGATTGTAAGCGAGTGTAAGCGAGTCAAGGAGAAGCAGGAGGAGGAGGAGAACGACGTGTCAAAGTTGGATTTGACTTTCTTCTTGACTAATTCTAGCCTGTTGCTACTGCTAAATGCGTGAGCAATCGTTGTTGCAGCCGTGAATTACGAGTTACGAATATTTATGCGATGTTTGTATATTTAAATTCATCGAATATCAAAAGCGGAGAGGAGAAAATACTCGCTTTACGCGATGCAACTTGCGTGCGCTTTATTTATTTAACCGTGTAATCGTGGTAATCGTTCGACGAAATAAATAAACATCTCTCGACACGCCAACTTTCCAAAGTAAAGTAAAAACGAACGTGCGAAACAACGGATCGTGCTAGCCGATCCGTTCGACTCGTTGAAAAATCTTCTGACTCTCGAAATGAAACGAGAGAAGAGCTTCAAAGTAGAGAAACAGTTAGGCAGAGTGAGTCATAAGTTAAGCAGCACGATTCCCCGAATCCTGTCGGTTGCGGATCGAGACCGAGGTTCGCGAGGTACGCACGGTACGCGACGCTCGGTGCACGCAATCCTATCCGCTACTCCAGCGTTCTCCAACGGAGTTCAATCGTAGATTAGAGCAGACGATTACCACCCGACTGTCAGCGAGCAATTATTCCGACGTTGGCAGAAATTTTCGCATAGATTCGTCGCGCGTGTATTCGTGGTTTCGCATGCACGTACGTTCCCCACTCCCGCCAACGCTCGCTGGCGATTCTCCGCGAAGAGCAGTGCACTGTGTGCGCTGTGGCGCAGAGGAAGAAACGGTTAGCGTACGAAACAAAGGGTAGAGAGACGGAGCCAGATGGCGTACGATGCAGGATAGAGGAGAGTTCCGCGTACAGATGGAACGAGAATTTTTGTAGAACGGATACTAGGTTCCATTAGAGCGGATACTTTTAATACTACCATTGAGATTTGTTTGCCAATGACAATGCGGACTGTGCAGCCTGGTAGAGAGGAAGTAAGCACAGGCTGAGGATCGGGGCGGTGGCATGGCGGGGCCGGCGGTGAAGAGGCGAGAGGATGCGTCGGTGAGGGTTGGTTCGCGGTTGAAAACGCTTGCTACCACGGAGCGGAGCGGAGCGCGGCGCGCGGCGCGCCACTGGACAGAAAAAGAGGGCTTCTTCTAGGTGGAAAGAGCGAGAAATAAAAGGACAGAGGGGCAGAGAGAGAGAGAGAGAGAGAGAGAGAGAGAGAGGAAGCGGAGGTGGGTAGGTGGGTAGGTAGGTAGGTAGATAGGTAGGTAGGTAGGTAGGTGGGTGGGAGGGTGGTTGGACAGGTTGGGGGAGGCGAGAGATGCACCACGGCACAATGGGGGAAAATTAATCGCTGAAATCTGGGTACAATGTGAAAGAGTCGCGAGGTTGGGGGTTGACTGGGGGTTTATGAAAAAAGCTACGACTCCCCGGTGAAGCCATAAGTCAGCGATTTCCTCTGGTACATTGAGTCGGCGGCGGCCGCGCGGACCAGCGTCACCCGCCGGGGCTGGGGCCGGGGCCGGGGCCGCGCCGCACCGCTCCGCTCCGCTCTGCTCCGCACTGGTTCCCAAACCAACCATCGACCAACCAGGGCGAGTTCTTACGTGGCACCATCCTCACCCGTAAGACGTACGCGTCGCGTATGTCATTTCCAACGACCCGTTATCTCGAAACCTTTCACGTTTCACGTGCTACGGGATCGGACTTTTGAAAAAATTTTCGACCAACCTTCGCCAACTGACTTGCCGCGTTATCTGCCTGCTCGAGAGGAACGACCGATTCCGCTTCTCCGCGACCGCTGCTCGATTCTTCTTCTTCGAAACAGAAACTGGTTCAACCGGAAGAAATGGCGATACCTCTTGTTGTTCCTTCTTGTTTCGCTACTGAAGAATATAGCTGCGTTGATGTGTATGGTGTACACACGTCCAGATACGGACAAACTCGCTCGGCAAATTCATACAAGTTAATCCGGTTTCGTAAATCCCAATTTCGATCGTGTCAGTCGGTCTCCTGACCCTTTTCAAAGCCCTTTTCTAAACCTTTTCGAAAAAGCAGGAAATATATTGCTACACGAAGCGTGTGAGTCTGCTTCGTTTGAAAAGCAAAGAGCTCCAATTCTTTCGCGTTTCTCGTGTCCATTGGTTCTTCTTCTACTCCCCCGGAATGAACAATCGCAACAACCTCAGTTATTTAGCGTGATCAATCTGCCCCGATTTATGCGCAACGCGTTTCGCCCGAATAGCCAATCTCTCGGCAAAGAGAGACATTTCTCTACATTTACATTCATTTCACCAACTAATCAGTTATTAGTAATTTGTCACCGTTTTTTTTTTTTTTTTGTCAGTTTTAATTTAATCACCGTTTATATTTTATTTTTGAAAATTCTTTATACGCATGTTGCCTTCGAAATCTTTTCCCCTCTACCCTTTCTGCAAAGTCTACCTTTACGTCGCAGGAAAAGACGCAAGGAAAAAAAGAAAAGAAAAGAAAAGAAAAACATTCTCTTTCAAATTCGTTCGAGACGAGATTCTCCCTATCAGTTTTATCGCCAAGAATTTGAAATGAAATTTTCGTTGTATAATATCGAAGATTCTTGCATTTTCTCGGCGTTCGGAAATGAATTTATCGACAATGAATCAGCGTTATCGCGACGCGCGTGCTCCGTGTGTACAGGTTAAAAGCTTGCTTTGCTAGCAGCATTGTTAAATATTCATTTGACTGTGATAAACCTTAAGAAGCTGGCTTAGCAAGTCCTCTTGTCTTGGATTCATTACTTTTACTTTGTCGCGCCTTACAGAAACGAAAGTTGGTTGTTATTGGGGGGCCGCGTGAAGCACCTGGGGAGTTACAAAGTTTGTTGTCATGTTAGCCAAGTACATTGAAAAATAAAAATTCTCTCTCTCTCTCTCTCGTTCACTCACTCACCCTTTCTTACAATTTCGTCAATTTATTACAGTTTTGTACAAACTATCTGTTATTTGAAACTATCGCGATTCTTTGCTATTGCACGATGACATCAATCACCGTGCTCCAACACTATACCCCAAATCTTTCGTACATTTCGTATAAACTCATAGACTGGATTGAACTCGTTTGTTGTGAATACGTAATTGAAAGCAAATGCATTTATCTGCAAATGCAATTATATCGCATATTGCAAATAATAATAATAATAATGTATAATAGTTGTACCGTAAACGTTACAAGTAATACGCGTGCAGGTACATATGTACGTATGATACTTGATTAATGTGAATCGCATTGTATCGAAATAAGAAAACGTTCTGCCGATATTCGTGCAATTTTTTAAAATTTAAACATTGTACGGAAATAATCGCGCGGCACAACCGAATGAGTATTTTAAAAGTTTTTTAATCGCCAATAGAGGCAAAGAGAGCAGTTGCAGTGAGTGCGATTTAGAACTCCGTACGGTACGTATAAGTAAAAGAGACGAATTTTCTTTCCTCGTACAACACATTCACGCTACGTTGTACCTCAATTCAAAACTTGAAAAAATTCAAACATTTTAAAGGCAGTAATGTGCAACAGATTTTCGTGTTATTCGCTTCAATCGCGCGTTCTATTTCTCTTTTCCTTTCCTACTCTCTCCTTTCGTATGTATAGCGGGTTATTAACATTTCACCGTGGCACTGCTGCCACAGACGTTGCATAAATGTTTGAACCAGAGACTTTTTCAAATCAATTATCGTTCCAAGGCAATTCGGAACGTACTTTTTCTGTTTATTACAAAACTTGCACAGTGTGTATGTAAATTTTTAAAAATAATAAAAAGATCTGGATACGTAAAAATCAGTCTTAATAAAAATTAGTATTCTCTCTTTGCCGCAACAACAAGCGCGAATCACGAAACTTTCATTCTGTACAATCTGTTCACGTCTGTAATGTCAGAAATAATCCGTCGTGCGACACTAACTACACTTCAAATGTCTACCAGCCATTAATTATTTCGAACTGCCCTGCTAAATATTGCTCTTCGAAATCGAATCGGTGATTGGTTGAAAAAATTGAACGGTTGAAACCCAAGAACAATTGATCGGTCTGCGTCGTTAGTTCTCTCGTTGCACCAGGCTACGAAATGTAATTGAATTTAGTTAGCTCGAATAGTTTAATTTTCAACGAATAGCACGTACGAACACTCACGAACAATGAAATAAATAATTTCTTACGACTCTGACTAGAGTAACGTAATTCATAGGTATGCTGATATCAAAATATCAAAGCATCCGATAACAAAGAATACGCGTGTAAACGCGTATTTTATTCGCTAAAAGAGGCTTGTAAAGACTTCGGAAGCTAAATTTTAAATTTTAAAAAGAAATGAATTTCTCTCTACTTCTATTAAACTTGGAATAACTTTTCTGCGTGAAAGCAATTTCCTGAAAAATTCACTTTTCCTTCGGTGGTGTCATTTTTCTATCAAATCGACGACGATACTTCCTGCACCTCTATGTAACTACACAGAGCTGGATGGTTGAGCAGCAATTTGAACTTTCATTGAAATTGCTAATCCAGGATCGTGTAATTTTTAATCGAGTCCCAGTTTCATCAAACTCAGCCGGCCTATATACGTACCTATGCGTACATAATACTCGCGTATACTTGGAAATCCGATAATTAAGAATCCACCATTCTCGAAACGAAAGCATAATCCGGCTTATGTCTTTCTTTGGGCGCGCAGCGTCGCGGTCGCTTCGTCTCGTCTCGTCTCGTCTCGTCTCGAATCGTTCTTGACCAACACTCCCCCTGGATCCCCCTGGTCGGTAAATAATTCATTATAATCCAGTAAGTAATTCAAGCGCAGATAGTAAACGCAAGAGATAGTAACGCGACAACGATCAACTTCACACTCGACGTAATTGAATAATTAATCAATTAGCCAAAAAAGTGGATCGTCCGGTGCAGAAATAATAATAATTATTATCTTTGTCTTTGCTAGCGCATTTTTTATCATTTTGCTTTCCAAGGTCCGCGAACCGCTGTCAACGAACGGGTGCGAACGAACGGAGCTCGGTCTTCGAGTCTGTCGAGTGATTCGCGCGCAATGTCAATTTTGACGTGATTGACATTCGAGCACCGATGAATCACAGATGAACCAAGTATCAGCGGCCACCATGACCACTCTCACCATGACCTGCAGCGGTCATCTCCGTGTCACACAGGCACTGATACGCACCGCTCTAAAAGGTACTCGCTTGCTCGCGACCTTGGTATTTGCACGCTCAACTTTTGCAACTAGGTTCGTTAGTCGAAAGGCTTTAACTTTGTCAAGCAAGTGTTGCTGCCAAGCGTGTTTGCACTCTCCGTACAATCCTCGAATCTCTCCAACTTTTGATATTAGAATTTCAAAAGTCAAAAGACAAAGACAAAAAAAAGCCACGGAATAAGGACAGAAAGGATAGAAAGGATAGAAAGGATAGAAAGAAAGGCGTTGCGAGATTACACACGGCGGAAGCAGCACGTATAGTATAACGGTTGACAGGCGAAACCGAGCCCCGTTACCCCGGCAAATTTACCGATCATCGAACGTTTGGCAAAGTTCGTTAAACCAAGGCACACACCGGTTAATGCGTCAAGTCAGCTGTTGCAAGTTGAACACACAGGAATCTGTTAATGCGATCGGACTCGAATGCCTTGAACTCGTTACTTGCCTTGAGCTACATTTGAAGTGGCAGCATTTGAAGAGCATCAACTCTCGAAAGTATAACATTGAGCCACGAGCTCAGTTCTTAACGACAGGTTGGCAACTTTGTACAAACGTATTGTACAAACGTTGGCCTCCTCTTGAAACTTACAGACGTATATATATTATTTACATATATACATACTCGTCATTCGTTTCACGTACGAAATTTAACTTTCCACTCACCAACGCGTGGAATTGTAATTCGGGCAGTAAATGAATTTTGCTCGATGCGTTATCTGCACAGATTCGCTCGATCGTCGTTGTCCTCCAATACCGCCGGAGTGATATCTCCTATCACTTTCACGTGATTTAAAGTGATAATTTAGCAATCTTGCTGCGTATTCAACATAATTACGAGTACATATCTACGTTCCCGAGAAATCCGTCTACTCTCGTTCTCCGCTGAATTTCCTAGTTTCCAATTGACATCGTACGTGCGTACGTACGATGTCAATTGGAATACTAGAATTATTACGTTACACGAATTGCACTCGTTACTTACGTAAATTAATTATTCGTATTACGCTTCGTATTACCAATACAGAAGACAGACATACAGAAGACAGACAGAATGGAGCGACACGTACGAGTAACGTGTTTAATTTATACGGTACATTTGTCGCAACATCTACGAGCGATAATCGTTTTGAGCGACAACACGATGATATTCTTTTCTTCTGTTCAATCGCGGACTCGCGGAGCGAAGCATCCCAGCCATTGCAAGCACCGTTGCAAGTGTGTCTTGCCGTCCCTCTCACTCTGCTGTCTTTAACAGGATTATCATCGGCGTTAATTGAAGCGCAATTAAAATAGTTATTCCATCGAAATCGTCGTCCGTCGATAATAAATTGGCCGTCGCGTCGTGCAAAAATACTCGATTTACTCGATTTTATTCAGCCATGACATAACACGGACAGATATTCTCGGTCGATATGCGATGCACGTGACAATTATTAAAACAGCGGGTCAACGTCACTTAACGTCCTCGTCATTTATCGCCGTTTAACAGAATTAATGATCACACCTGTACGCGGTCGGCGTGATGCGTTCATTAATACGGCTGAATTTCACCCCGCGAATGCCGCTGTTTTTCACCGTAGCCAAAAGGAACGTCGAAATATTCTCCCCTTTGGCCGTGTTTTTCAACCTTTTTCCTTTTCCTCCCTCTTTTCGCCCTTCTTTTTACCCTGTTTCCTCTTTTTTTCCTCCTCCCAGCTACCTGCCCCGCACGAACCCCACA
This sequence comes from Tetragonula clypearis, assembly GCA_010645135.1. NCBI lineage: Eukaryota > Metazoa > Arthropoda > Insecta > Hymenoptera > Apidae > Tetragonula > Tetragonula clypearis. The sequence continues at coordinate 18,460 of WIUT01001487.1, read as the reverse complement.
CACAACTCTGGCACCACGCACAAGCTCTGAAACATTTCTCCAAACGCGTCTGTCGTACGTACACGCGTCGATTCGTCGCGTATATCTATTCTTCTTGCCACTTGCCACTTGCCACTTGCCACTTGCAAGATGTAATCTCGTCGAGTGCTCGAGAGACTGACGAATATTTAGTCACTTAGACAATGATTTTCATCGATATCTGCGAACGAGTTACTCTGGAAAGTTTTACGTGAAAACTGCTAAAACTGTTAAAACTGCTCTCGGAAATTATGTACACACACACACACACACACACACACACGTATAATTAGCGATAGGTTGGTTGTAAGGTTGTAAGGTTGTTTGCTTTTTAGCCAGCCGGGCAACCCAGCCCAATTTCGCATTCACCGAGCGCGGTGTGCCGCGTGTTGCACTTGATACGCATTCACATTCGGCCACTTACAACACTGTGTTTTTACGTGTTGCGCCGTCGCATTGTACGTACTATCAATGCGCACTTGCACAGCAACCAGTACCTACACGGTGGTTTTTTAGCGGTGCTGCTAACGTCGCGTCTCGTCGCGCCGCTTCATACTCCAGTCGCGAAAAAAAACGCGAAAGCCAGCACACGATGCTAGTCAAAAAAAAAAAAAAAGTTGGCAAAGTTTCAAAAAGTTTCAAGTTTCGGTTTTGACTCGCGGTTCGCGAATTTCGATCTTCTACTCGTTGGTGCTGAAAATAATCTACCTGTGGATTATTTACCTCACTATTACGTAACTTTCAAATCACTTCTTGCCAAGAAGAGGAAAAGGAAAAAGTCAAAAGGGAACGATCAAACGGCAAAATATTATTGACTGACAAGGTAGTCGCGCTAGAAATACGACCAATACGTTCGCAAAAGTACGAATCGGTCGGCCGAGAAATCGTTGAACACGTCGCGTCCCGTCGCGTCGCGTCGCGTCCCGTCGACGATGAAAAGTCGCCGCGCAGCGTTGTCAACTGTCACAAATAAACTTTTTTTTCTGGCTAGGACGACGAAAAATGGTAAAAGTAAGCCGGTAGAAAAGAAGATTTTCCTCTTGGGTGGGTTATAATGAGAAAAGTAATTCCAATTTAAATAATATCCCCAAGTGCCGGGAAAAATGATATCCTGCAATCACCGGTGAAACTCGCGCAAGAGGAAACTAATTCCAAAAGATAGCTCGGTCGAATCATCTTCTCTCGTGAAACGTCAACGAGCCAATCGATTGAAAATATTGGCGAGCGCGATCGCTCCTTATTAGTTGCTCTCAGTTCTTCAAAGAGAGACAGTTATCCGCTGGAAAATTATCGACCGGAGCAGAGTTCGGAAACGAAGCGCTTCTTCCGAACCGGGATTCTTCCTTGACTTGAAATCAATTCCGTCCTCTCAATTGCGCCACTTGTTGTGCGCCAATTATTAAATGTAACTTGCTCGACTTTCCGTTCGACGTCCAGAAGACAGTTTCCAGTCGATCGACGACAGTTGCGCGACTCGATTTATTCCAATCCCTCGATCGCTCTTTCGACGTTTCCATCGCTCTGCGCGCGAATCGACTGGAAAAACTTTCCGTTCCATTCGTCAATATTCAATATAAATATCTTTGTAGCAGTTCTAAATATCTTTGCTAGCATTTCTACTATACCGTTATATTATATTATATCATCACGCGTAACGTAATTTCCGTTACTCCCTATTGCAGAAACATACTGTCTATTAAAAGTTGGTTGACAAAAGATAGCGGAGAAGTCGGCACCGCTTCCGGCAAAGTGCTAACCCCCCGGTAACGAGGACGTACGTAATACAACAGGTATCTGGCCGCGTATTTCTTTTCATACGAAAATTCAGACGCGACGCCATACCAGAGTTTGTCCCACACGGAACAAGGTATAACAACACGAACAAGCGTGAGCCCACGAGAACCCATGTCCCTTTTCCTTTCTTTTCTTTCCTTTGCTCCACTCCCACTTCCTCCTCTTCGCTCCCCTCGTCTCTTTCCGTTTGCTTCCTTTCCTTCTCTCGCGTGTCAGGGGGTTTTCTTTCGTTGGGTCGTCGCGAACAACCTGAACAAACTGAAACTCGAGCACACCCGCAAACGCTACTCGTCGTCGTCATTTTCTCGCGACGCAACGACGCCATCTGTGCGTACGAAATATTTTTGTCCGACGACGTTCAAGCGTACGAACTATCCAAGTATACAAATTCTCATTATTTTACCACTGGCAAAAAATTCGTTTCGTTGCTTTGCACTTTTAGCGCGGTATTTAGTCTCGTCTAGAATCTTTCAAATACGTGTCATCGCCATGACCGATGAAACATTTATTTGGTCCGAGCGATGCAAGTTTCGCGTAACGTAGCTCGTGCAAATGTCGTCTCTTGAGATTAAACGGAGCACGAGACAAGACAAGAGGTAGCAAACGACATTAGCAATGTTAATCTTGCACGCATAAACTCGCAGTTGCGTCTTTCAACTCTCGCGAGACGTAAGTACGTTCGCGAGGTTATGACATGGGGAAATGAGGTCCGACATTCGTACAAGGAGAGAAGTCGACGATCAGTCGCACGGCAAAGATAATCGTTTCATCGCTGAAACTGGCCGAAGAAAAGCCGAGGGAGGAAGAAACTAAAACAACACGGTGGAACGAAAGGAAACAATCGTCGAAACATGTTTGTTGGTCCCTCTACGATTTGCCAACATATTTTCCAAGACTACCAGCCACAAACTTTGAATATTCCGTTGAACGTTCCGTGCGAAAGACGAACAGCGAAACGATAAAGGAAATGTTGAAGACCTTCTTGGTCCCGTTGAAGAGAGAGAGAGAGAGAATTGGTGGGCTCTTCGTAGGGAGAGAGGGACAGAAACAGAGGGGGGGGGGGGGATGGAAAACTCGGGAAAGGAAATTAAATAGATAACATTTACCATGGTAAGCAGGCGGATCTAATTCGCGTGCGGCCGCGCGAAACAATTTCATCTGCTTTTAACGCGCTACGATATATTTGAAGTTTGCTCCAAATTGAAGTTGACACCATCCGGAGGTGCTGAAAACCCGGGGCTGGAAAGGAACCGTGCACTAGATTCCACGCGATATCTTGGCTCTCCTTCTGCATGTTTTCAAGTACAGTGCAGGTACCAAGTACACGGAGCTTCGTCGCAATAGTGTCCTCAACTTGTACTTTTCTTCCACCTTATTCTAAGCGACAATGTGCTTTCCTCTCTCGACCTTTCTCCTTTCCTTCTTTCTTAATCGTAATACCTACGTCAGATGACCGACACCTCGCAACACCACCGAGTCAAAAGAAAATACGAAACAACGAAACGTTCGTTGGTATCGCGTAACTTCACATTTCAAAGTGCTTCATAGATCGAATTTACACAGACGACGCGTATTGTCGGCAATTTTATTTGAAAAAATAAAATTATTCTTCAGTTATTTAAAAAAGGAATCGAACGGCAAGGTGAAGAAGTTGTCGTCGCAACTAACAACTAGCAACGACAAGACCAACTGACAAGTAGAAATTGAAGGCTAGGGAACAGGTGGTTCCGACGAGTAAATTAAGTGGCTAATTTACGCAGGGAATCTAACCAAACGAGACTGTATTATATGGAATTGATATTGCCGACCATTTCTCAGTAACGATCCGTTCTGCTTCTTAGTGAAAAATGACCATATCAAGGATAAAATTAAATTAACGAGCAGACATTAACGTAGATCTCCACGTAGATCGATGCAAACTGCTGGCACGTAGAGGACTTTGAGAGCCAATTCCGGCTAAAGCACTTGCTTCTTGTTGGTTCGTTGCCGCGTTCGTTTTCTCGCCTTTCGACCGATCAACATTTCCCTCGTTAATATCACTATCGAACGGTTCGAGTTCAGGAACGAGAAGAGCGCGTAAACGAGAAATTTCGTAAATTGTGCAACAAAGCAACGTACAACAGCGTACAATAATCTCCCACTTCCGCGAGATACACGCGCAACAGATACCAACACACCACCACCACTGTCAAAGTTGTTCGTTGCTCTCGTCCTGATTGAGTGCGTCTCAATCGCACGCGAATATCTCGGGAAAAAATGAAAACAATTATATTCGTGCAAGGCCTCTCCATCTTACGAACAATAATTCGTACTTTTCGTTTTACCGGTAATCTGTAATTCTTTCTTCGATACGAGTTTCAAATCGAGGCGAATACGTTCGCGTCGGCAAATGATGATTAATAATCTCGCGATCGGTGAGAAACGGTCAATCGATCAATGAGTCAGAATCATTTGCCAATCGTCAGAATCATTTTTAATTAATCGTTATCGCTTCACTCGCCCGTTCGAGGTCACTTTGATCCAACAAACTGAAGAACGCAATACGGGGTAGGATTCGAATCTTTGTCGAATCTTGTCTATCTGGCAACCATACCATAAACTATTTGTTCGTTTCGAGCATTAGCGTTATTCCGTTGAAGAAGTAACGCGGCGAAATAAATTCGCTTGGCCGTTACTGTCGGCAGAATATATACGTACGTGGCTATGTTAGGCATACTGGCGGTAGGTATGTGGCGCATTACTCGGGCTCCGGACTTTAAGCAGTGATTTTATTTCGCTGTCTACACACCAGCTCTCCGCGCTCTCTCGACGAAAGAGCTGTTTCACCGTAACGTAACAGTTCGGCCGATGCTAAGAACCGTGACAGTTAAGGCGAAGAAGAAACGCATTCCGAAGAGACACGCGCCGATCGTAAAACTTGTACGAGGAACTGCATTGCACGCGAGCAACTGCAGATGCGATGACCGCTGTTACGTCGAAAAGCCTCGCAATCACGTTCTACCTACTTACTACTACCTACCGCTGTCAAATTTCCCGCCTTCGTTCCGCACGACGACGAAATCACGAGCAATCTCCACGAGCCACGACGTCGGCTAATTTCTTTTCTGTTCATCGTCACAATGATCATCGACGCTTACCGATAATCGGCCAAACGCCGATTCGTTTAACGCCAATTGCATCAATTCTTTGCTGTTTGCGCTTGTATTGCGTCGATAATAAAGGCAAAGGTTGTCGTCGCTCAAGACTCACGACCATGTTGCCTTTATTATCTCTTTATTCACGTACGGCATTTTTGTAATTTAAATTCTCACCAACTCAAAACTCGATACACTACCGATATTACCGATTTACCGATTTGCAGGACTGGATTGCAGGATTTCCATCGCGTACAAATTTGCGACATCAACTGCAATTGGAATCGTTCGAGTATTTTTTTCAAATGGCGGGGGACACGAGCTGAATTTTCGATCGACTGCGCGAATTGAAAGCGCAAGATTTATGTGGAGCGAGCAAGAAATCTTGGTTGGGGGGGAGGGGGGGAAAGACAAGTCAATAAACAGAATTATTTATCACACGTGTGTCGAGGCATGCTTGCGAATCTCCAAAGGATACGCGTCGAGCTTCGGTTTCCGCCGAGTTTCAGTTCCGCGGGACGACCAACGAAGCAAAATACAGAAAATACAGAAAAGGCTAAAGAGACTTTCCGTGTACGAGGCTGTGGAATGTTAAACGCGCGTTACACGCACGTCACACGATCGGACAAGATTTCCGCGAATTTTGAACCGTGTTTTGAACTTTACTTTTCATCGTCTTTAGTTTAGTTTTTTTTCATTTTTCTCAAATTTCAATCTTTCTTTGTTCTTTCTTCTCTCGCGAACTGACTGTAGAGAGGCAAGACTCGAAAATCTGTAATTGAAATTTGCACGTCCGAACGAACCAGACAACCGTGACAGAGTAGAGACTATTCTTTTGACCCTGAAGATTCTTTTCGTCGAATATGAAAAAATAAATTGGAAAGACAGAACGAAAGGAAAGGAAAGGAAAGGAAAGGAAAGGAAGAAAGGAAGGAAGGAAGAAGAGAAAGAAATAAAATAGGAGCAATATTTGCAAATATTTGGATCCCTTTGCGGAATCGTCGCTCGGACTCTTTCCCCGATTTCCTCAATAGCAATAGTTATTCAGATTTCACAGGAGTGTAGTATCCGACTTTTCTGCATACACTTACGTATCCCAGACGTGGAAGAGTCACGGATCAAAGGCCGAGTGAAGAGAAATATAGGGTGAAAGTGTCAGCAACGGAACAGTGACACCACTCTACTTTCTCAGCATTTTCGAAAGAAGATAGATAGATAGATAGATAGGTTCCTACCCGCTCAATTTTCCGATTCCCTTTAAGGGTACCAACAGCCTTCGCACAGACAATTTCTACTCCTTCTACTCTTACTCGCGAGCAATTTGATAGCTCGAGTTTTAACGCTTTTAATACTTCGACTATCTCGACCTCGAGTCAAACACCTACCGCCTTTGAATTACAAATTTTGAAAGCAGAAGAAAATCTGTACAAATCGTCCGACATTTACCACGACCGTAAACGTAGTCGATAAATCCGCGTGCTGGTCACGCATCGATTATCAACGATTATTCCTTCTTCGTCGACTCGGAACGACTCGGCTCAGCTTCGAAATTCGCTGCGAACCTTATCCAAGACGGAGATGGAGAAATATAAGAGTAAACCGATATTACGCGATGCATCGGTCTACTCTTTTGCAACGATTTTTTCAGCGAACGAGCCAACTCCGTCGGGAGCAATCAGAAACGCAAAAATAATCCGAGGTAACTCGTGTCGAAAGTAAGTTTCACCTTCGCTTACACTTGCGATTGCAATTAATCTTTGCATCTTTGTTCCATTGTGCCAATGGACCGACCGTACTCTTTTCGAGGAGACTCTTCTCGAATGGAGCGAACCATATTCTCTCCGACTCTTCTTTCTCTCGGTCTCGATCTTGGTCTTGGTCGTTGAACGCGCCGCAGGTCTTGTTGCTTCCCGATGCTTCAATGCCATCAACGCCGACAAAGACCGATCCCATTTGACCGTCCAGTCATCACGAAATCAAATACCCGAATTATTTTCAGAGTCAAGTTCAGTTCGTCGATGGGAATTCTGACATTTTGAAAAAGATGTTGAAACGTTATCAAAGTATACGAACCATGTCGAGAGTTTCCTCGATTCGTAAAAACACTTTGAACTTCCGTGAAATCAATCTAAAATTTATTTTACAGTTATACGTGATATTCGTTTCGAAGAATGTTGTTGATCTCGTTTCGACAGGAGACGATTATATATGTATAATTGCCACGTTTAACCGAGGAGTGAGTCGAATTTCTCGAGAGTGTGACGCAACGAGAAAAACAAGGACAACTCTCTTCTTCTGCACTCAAACTGATTACAATGATTCGCAAACTTGATTTAGTTCGGTGCAATTTTACAACGTACAAGTACGAGAGTTGTTGAATTTTTGTTTTGCGGCAGGTTTATCATTTATATTTTATGTAAACTGGAAGACGGAGACAGCGAGCGAGCGAGAGAGAGAGAGAGAGAGAGAGAGAGAGAGATAGCTGTCGAAAAAAAAAAACACGATGCTTGTCAGCTCTAATAACGAAACAAACGTCCGACCCGACCTGACTCGACGCGACGCGACAGTTAGTAATAACGGCGTTGATATCTCAGAAATATTACTTTGCAAACGTTTTACGTATGCACGTAGGTATGCGTGTGCGTACAATATGTGCACATTCTATGAAAATGAATATTCTCGTTAATAAAACAAATCTTGGTTCGTATTCGCAGAAACTTCAGTCTGCCTTTTCTCTTAAAATGTTTAGGCAAATGTCATTTGCTAATTACTTCGCATTGCATCGCTAAAGCATGAAAAGAACTTACACGAAGAATTATAACTGCCGGAGAATCTAATGAAATTGAGTCGTAACGAAAGTAATCCCTCGCAGTAGAACGAAGGAAGACTCGAATATTAAAATTGGCTTATATTAATATTCGACTTTCAACAGCGAGAATTCCTAATTTTGTCGAATTACGCAGGTTATTTATTATATACATGAAAAAATTTCTGATTCCATTAATTCGCGACGCAGCACTCTTCGCGAGTACTCTTTTAAAGTTGCTTTCATCGCTCGATCTTACATCTTCGTGATTTTCATCGCGTGCTATTTCTACGTACGAGTATGTGTTTATCTTTCGTCGTGCACGAAATTTGTACATATCGAGTTATCGAGCGGAAAATGAACGTCGTTTAAGCGGAAGAATAGTTTTTAACAGCGCCTCTTGGACACTTTTCGAGAAAATCTTAACACGCTGACACGCCCCGTGCACGAACGTTGCTCCTACGTACTTGCATCGTACGTGCATGCACGTACATCCGAGTATCAACAGGTTTCGTGATCGATACTGACGCTTTTAATAATTCCACACTTTCTCCGATACCGTCGTGGTATCAAACAAAATTGTAAAAAGACGAAGTAAACCGTAATCGCGATACTTTGGTACTCGGGTACTTACGTGCGAACAAGATTCCGATTACTTTGCTACTACGATAGATACTGGGACAGATACAGAGAGTGTAGTGTCGATAAAGAAACGCGGCTTACGCGTTTGAAAAACTTGACTGCCATTTTTTTTTCCTCTACTTGCTTTCCTATATTTCTTTTTCCTTCTCTTTTTTTCTTTTTCTTTTTTTTTTTTTTTTTTCGTTGCGGCGTCAAGACGCACAGCGATTAGGATGGGATGGGATAGGCGTGGTCCGACTTCTTGAAATAGAACGTCCACGTTATCGTCCATCGGTTATCAAACGGTGGTGATTGATGGAGCTCCGGCTTTTATAATAATTACTCGATTATCCTCGTATCGGGTCGTTATTGTTGTTTACCGCAATTTGGGCAACTAAATATACATCGATATATGTGTACCTATGTAAGGAGAAGATCACCGACTCATCGACTCATATTTCGAAATGGAAAGCAGCATCGTTCCCTCCCTCGATTATTTAAAAGCGATTGGCTATTGAGGCGACGTGACGCGACGCGACGCGACGCGACGCGACGCGACGCGACGCGGCGAGACTGAATAGCGATTCCGACAAAAATCAGCCTAAAAGCGACATATTCTTTGAAAATGTCGTATCATTTGAGTCGAACAGTGCCGATTGATAGTCTCGTGACGTCAAGGAATATCAAAGACCGATAAGTTATAAAAGACCGATTAGTTGGTTTTGTCGAGAAAAGTGCTAAAGATTAACGAGATTATTTTTCACGTATGAAAAAACGATGCTGTCAGAACGTATAAAAATACAAAGGTAACGAAGGGAAAACAACGACGAGAAAGAGAAGACGAAAGAGTTTGGAATGGAAATTCTTTTTTCTCGTTCGTATCGTGGTTCGTTTTTTATCAAGTAACGGTCTCTTGTGAAACTCGAGGGATTTACCAGATTGTTTTCCAAGTTCACCCTACATTCTATTTATATATGCTTTTTCGATCAAAACTCTGACAGCTTTCTCCTATCGTATCTCAATGGAGAAAATCTCTTTCAATCACCTCGTCTTATCTCTTTGCCGTTCAATATTCCATAGTCTATTTTTGATATTTAAATTCAAAGAGGAACTCTGCGTCGTTGCGTGAGAAGAGAAAGGAAAGACAAAAGATGAATTTCAAACAATGATCCAAGCAACGATCCAACCAGCTGATCAAAAATTAATCAAAGTAAGACGTGCTTTTGAAACTGCGATAATAGAAGAAAAAGAAAGAGAGAGAGAGAGAGAGAGCGAGAAAGAATTTCAAAGTTCCTTATCTCGTAAGATAAGAGAAAAAAAGAAAATGTAAAATCTCAGCAATTACAAGCCGAAGAAGCAAGAGAAGGAACTTGAACCGGATGCAAAAGATGGACCGGCGGTCAAGTTGTAAAACAATTTTCTACCTCTCTTCTCTTCCATCTGTCTCGTTCTTTAATCATCCAGCTGAGTGTACGATATAAACTCGATATCCATTCTATCATCATTCGATCTTCGAGACACCAAGACACCGGTCGGGAAGAGAAGCTAACGAAATTTGTAATTGCACTCTAGATCGTTCTCACGATCTGTTTCTTCTTTCCGTGTAACCGCGTAGAGTCAACGATGCGATAAAGTCAGTTTTTTACTAAAAATAAAAATGAAAGTAGAAAATAAAAGAGAAAGTATAAATAGCGGCGAGATGTGAGCCAAAAATGGACAAGTTTGGAGGAAATACCGGTGGATAAAACCGGTAAGGTTTTAATAGAAAGAGAAACCAACTCGTTTTCGTATCGTCGATAACAACGAAAACAACGAGAAACAACGAGAAACAGAAGAAAGGAGAAAGAAAAGTAGCGACTGTGTCAGAAAATCAGCGAGATATGTAGAGCAAAGTGCAAGAAACAGGTGAAAAATAGATCGAGGGAAATGGAGCTGGAAAGCCAAACGGATGAATGAAAATGAACGAACTCTCGTTATAGCGCGAGAAATCTTTCAATAAAAAATGAAAATATAAATTATTTGATAATAAACGCAGCCAATTAAAATTAACGTACATACACATACACATACACATATAATCGTAGGTATGTGTACGAGCGTAGAATGACACCTTGCTCGTTGCACGTAGCACGTGTGCAACACGTACCTGGAGAAACGCACTGTTGAGCAACACGTGCCGTTTCCCTGAAACGTTGATGATATTGAACAATGCGTAGTGCGTGGACAGTGCCTACGGTACTAGAGTAGTTACACGGTTCGTACAGGCAGCGCACGAGGAAAGAAAAAGCCACAGCCAGCTGACTAGACTAGTAGAAAAATAAATAAAACAATGCCCGACGTTTGGATTCGTAGTTCGATTACACATCGACTACACGTCGAGGCAGAGTGGCGGAGTGGCGGAGTGGCGGAGTGGCGGAGTAGGAAAGTAAAGAGGGCGAGAGACCGAGGCAGCCCCGGTAAAGATATTAGGTGGCAGGTTGGAGGAAGCACGGAAACCCCATCAGCTCTAAGCTCGTAAATTTTCCTGAAAGCTGCCGAAACTCGGCTCCAGTAGGCCTACGTAAGAATATACTGCAGACTGGTTGGGCGGCTTCAATCCGCAACTATATACTCTTTCTTCTCTATCCTAGTTCTCCACTTCGAGCAACCAACGTGAACACGGTGGCCCCTGCCAACGCGATCCTTGGTCTTTCTCCATTCGTTTCTTTCTCCACGTGATCCACGTTGGTTGCTGACGCGACTCGATCAAACAAGACGGTAACGTCGCGATGCGTCGACTCGACTCGACTCGACTCGACTCGACTCGACTCGACTCGATGAACTGTATAACTGCAGGAACCGAATGAGAGAGATCTCTTGCGTCGAGTTTAATACGAGAAGAGGAACCTCTCGTCCAACAGACGAATTACGCTCGCGTCACTCTCTTCCCTTGCACGAGACGCAGAGTAATCCGTCTCCCTCCTCTTCTCTCTTCCCTTTTATTGTTTTCCTTTTTTTCTCTTACTGTTTTTCTTTTTCTTTTTCTTTTTCTTTTTCTTTTTCTTTTTCTTTTTCTTTTTCTTTTTCTTTTTCTTTTTCTTTTTCTTTTCTCTTTCTTTTCTACATTATCGTTGGGCAGAATAACGCGAAAGTTAAGGCTGAAATACATCATCTCCTATCTCGATTATAGTATCGCTGTTCTCCGAAGGCAGATCGGTAAACGAAAGATATACGCTTTCTAGACAGAGGGAAAAGTTTTATCTGCCGTTTCAGAAATATCAATAACTGATCCCTCGTACAGTTTCTATTCCAACGTGGAAATATACGGCCAGACGAAGCTCCGTCCGCTTTTCCTATCCTTGAATACCATACAGAACATGCCCGAGTGTATCCCTTTCAAATCGAAGAAGATGCAGCGGTCTCGTACAGACATTCAGAAAGTATTCCATTCGGAATGATGGCACGTGCCGTTGCCAACGTAGATTTGCCGTTTAAAATCCAATTCGTGGTTGCTACCTCAGGGTAGCATCTCCGTCGAATTTAGTCACCTTCACCCTTTACGATGCCTGGCAAAATTAATCTAATTCGGTCGAAGATCATCGTTCCGAGAGAATTCGAGTACACCGGTGATGCTTGCTCAGAGAAAATCAAGATCAGGCCGAGTAAAATTATGAATGCCGTGAATCGAAGCGCGAACATTCGAGCACGTCGTCGAATGCTTCTCCTCTATCAGTTTATTATTTTCGTGTTCGAGGCACGAAAACTGGAAATAAATCGAGTGAATCGATTCGTTAAGCGGTTTCGCAAATCGTTTCGATGGAATCTAACGAAGGGGGGGAGGGGGGGGGAGTTTAATTAGCCGTCGCGCATAGTTAACCGCGTTCGTTAACCTGGTGCATTCGTCAAAGTGACGAGTTACAAAAGCGAACGAGAAGCAAAAACAAAGAGCTCTCTGTTGTGTATGCCTTCGATTGCTTCTACTCACGTTTCATATCCAGCATCGTATAATTGCAATTTCTCTTGTCCGATAAAACATTGTGATAATAATTAGTGAAAAATCAGCGATCGAAATTGGACAAGAGCAGTCTAGAAATTGATTCGATTCGATTCCGTGCGTTCCATGCGCATGTATGTATATTAATTCCGTTAAATGTATGTCAGACAAAATTCCATCTCAATGCGTCGTTATTAAACAAGCTTTCAACAGACTCGCGTAACAAATAAACGCGTAAACAATTTCCGGCATGGTCGTGTGCTTTCTATTAAATCACCGTTGCCGTGATTTCACGAACGTACCATGGCGATACGAATAATAACCGTTCTTTCCCTTTTCTCTTACAGAAAGAAGGACATTGAAAAAAAAGAAGAAGATAAAAATATTCGACGCATAAACTACAGGGTGAAAACGCGTTCTGCCGGCTCGTCTCGTCGAGAGGCAAATACCTTCCAATTCTAAAGACGATCGGAGACAGTGAATCGCCGAACGCTGTGACTTTTTTTCACTGTGCCACGTCATGTCATAATTTCATCGTGGAAGGTAATACGAAAGGAGCAACCATGGCGGGAAACGAAGAGAGGAAAAGGGCCGTGGCAGTATGGTCTTCGCCGCTCGAGATTTATCGAAGCCGAACACCGATGCATTAGCGATGGAAAAGCATGGAAACGAGATGAAGGTAACGAAGCGAGGGAGGAAAATCGACGAGAGTGTCGTGGAGGGTTGGGGAGGGGAGGGGGCGGCAACCTCTTCAGCCCTTAAACCGTTCTCTCTTTTTAAAGCTAAAGGAGCTCTCTCAAGACTTGTAACGAATCAATCGAGATCAGAGACGCACGGTTCAGGCGAATGGTCCACGTTTCCACGAGTGGATTTTGAATACGCGCTTACGTACATATACATTCTTATCCACTGACTACTATGATATGAAAATATTTAATTAAAGAGGACGCAGTTGAACGTAAATCTCTTTCAATAGTACTCATTGAAATACCATTGAATTTAATTGCGTGTTCGCTATTTATCCGAGAGTCACAATGTCGAGACAAAAAGAAGAAGACAGGAACATGATACTGATATTCTAAAACTAGTTGATTGTTCTACGTTTTAGACTTTGATACAAAGTTCGTACATTTAATCGCTTTAAGTTGCTGACATCACACTGATATCAATACGAGCTTGAACATCTTCACCCAAAAAAGTAGGAACATAAAAATTTTCAACGAATATAAAAATCGCATTGACGTTTACATTAAATACGATAATTTTCGCAATTGCGCGTGCAGAGTAGAAATTAATTTCCAAGTACCTTCCTTTTGCAAACTTGTACATTCTTCAAATGTTGGTGTCTGAATAGATTAAATCGGCAATATGGCAATTTTACGTAAAAGTCGTGCACGTCTAAAGATTCTCTTTCATCGTTGTTATTCGTCAAAACAACACGATGAGAATAATCTAATAAACGACCGGTGAAAATTATACGTAAATTACACGAATCATTTTGTCTGTAAACTCAATATATCTCGCAGACGCATCACTATACGCGATATATATTCTTGAAGCAACGGTTGTCTTGATTTTCCTACGTCCATCACTTCTTCGTGATTCGCTTCCTCGTGATTCGCGTAATCGGTGATGCACTGATTTGTGATCAAACTGAAAGCGAACACGGTCAAGTCGCAGTGCCTGGCAGTGATGACTTCATGCACCGTAGACATTCCTGGAATTATTAAAGTTAAACAGCCAATGTGTAGACGATATGATAATTCGTTGACAGAGAAAGTTTCCAGTTTATGGAAAATCTAGTATAGAGAGTGTACCAACCTACTGCATCGACACCAATCATTCTTAACATCTTCAGTTCCGCAACGGTCTCGAAATTTGGCCCTCCGAGACACGTGTACACGCCTTTGTGCACGATATCGCTTATGCCCATTTTATCCGCCACTTGCTGGCCGATTTCTAAGAGAGGAACGTTGTAAGCTTTGTTCATCGGCGGGAATCTCGGTCCGAATCTGAAACGCGAACGCGCATCGCCGAGATGAGAGAGAAGAAGGAAGGAAATTTAATATCATCGAGAGGGGAGGATAATCGTTAGAAAAATGCGAGGAAGCGCGAAAAACCGGCGAGCGTATTCGATGGGGCTCCATTAATACCGGGAAGTTGCCGTAACAAGGGAAAAAGGCAAAGAAAAGTATCTACGATGAAAGAATCTCAAGTTTCGTGGGATGGAAGGTTAACGAAAAACCGACTGAGAACGAACGAGACGCGAAAGCGGATAAGGCGGTAGAGGGCCAAAGAAAAGAAGAAAAGAAGACAGGAGAGGTAGGCAGAAAAATCGAGGAGAGATCCTTAGGTAAATACGTCAATCAGATTCTTTGTGTCGTCGGGTAAATAGTTCATCAATCCGATTCAAGGGGTTGTTCCGATGAAATAGATTAATTTTATTCCTTCGACGACCTCAACGATCTCGCACGGCCACCCGCTTCCCTCCCTTTTGCCCCTAGGGCGAGCACTCGAAGAATCGAGTTGCCGAGCGGTCTGCAATCTGCAAGCGTCGTCGACGACTTTCCTTCCGGAAACGAGCCCGAAAGCCTTTGTCGACTGGAAGCGGATTCGAATTCATTGCCGTTCACGCCGTGAATCTCACTAGCCCGCTCTTCAACCGCTATTTTTTTTCCTTTATTCCTCCCCCCTGGATCGTCTCTTTTCATCCATCATCCCCCACTATCTTGCCTTTCGTCTCTTTCTCGTTTTTCCTGTTCTCGTCTTTCCCTCCTTTTCCATCGAACTTTTCCATAAAAATCGAAAAGATCTCGCTGTCGCTAATTTCTAGGACACGCGAGAAATTTACGATCTCGTGGAAATTTTACGCGAAGAAGAAAAAGTACGGGGAGTGGTTCCCGACACAGGCGAGCGTAGGACCGTGAGGCGCAACACCGAACGGAGTAATGTGACGCGTTTCATAGTGCGACGCGTTGAGGAGAAGAGGAACGAGGGTAAGTACCTGTCGTCGTTTGGCCCTTGAAGAGGGTTATTCCCCGCAAAACCCATCATGTTCACGTGATCCTTCACCATCATAATGTCGCCAACCTTGTATGTGGGATTTAGACCTCCCGCGGCGTTCGTCGCGATTAGATGAGTCACGCCTACGAGCTTCATAACTCTTACTGGCATAGCGCACTGCACGTAGAAAGGAAAGGGAAAATAATAAAAAATAAATTGAAGAATTGCTCGCTAAACGTAGGCGATCAGACAGTTTGAACTAAAAACACGAAGAGAGACCGCGTCGAAAAGAAACTCGGCAGCTGATAATACGAATGAATGAACGTTACCTTCCAGAGTGGGTAACCCTCGTAATAATGAAATCTTCCCTGCATGCACATGATCGGTACGCCCTGCAGATAACCAAACACCATCTGTCCTTGGTGGCCCTTGACCGTCGAGACTGGAAAATGTGGGATCTCTTCGTATGGGAAGCACTGCTTGTTCTCGAGGCAGTCCGCCAAAGAACCTGGACACAACTCGTTTTGCTCTGTTTAGGAATAAACAAAACATAGACTAGGAAAATATGCTGCCGCTAGTCCTGACGAGCACCAACGCGTATGAAAAGTCATCTACTAACCCATTCCAGAACCGCAAATGATCCCAATCTTTGGCCTCAACTTCACACGGTCCAGCAAATACTGCGCCGATTCTTGCAGAGCCTCGAACGTATATCTGAAAATGACATTTACATGACCGTAAATCAACGAGTCGAGCGATTTTCAATTTGGCTGGCGAGTCAATATTTCCATAATATGAATGGGGAAAAAACGCTTTTCCACGATTGGGGCATTTCGCGCGATGGGGTTGCATAAACTCGTGAAAATAATAGGAATATTCAGGAATAATCGGGGTGAGTTAGGCGGAGTACAGGGGAAGGGGGGAGTCGTTCGCAGCCGGCCAACATAATTTCACCGTGGAAACTATTACAAAACGGTGCAGTTACCTGTTAAACTGCTAACAGGCTCAAATAGCGCCGGATTTAAGCTGAATGTAGGCTTCGAGGGTATTACAAATCATGCATCGAAATACGCAGGCGGCCGCGTAACGTGTTTACGAGTGTGTACGCGCGTCCCGTGTACAACTCATCTAGCCCCCGTGTATGCATTCACGCGTGCGCGAATGCAGAACGCGCTCGTGAACAGGCACTACGCACAGATGCACACACAGAATTTCCATAGCATTCGACCGAATAAGCGCGCCTCCAGCATAATGCCACGCGTGACACGATCGAAAATTACTTACAATTCCACCGTGAATTTTAATGTCTCGACATCCCTCTCCCCCCCCCGTTTCTGTCTCTTTCCTCTTTTTCTACCTTTTCCTCGTATCGTTTCCTCCTTTTTTTTCGCCGTTCGCGTCGGCAATATCCGCGAAAGCTCAAAGCGAAGATTCTCATTTTACCGTGGCCTCAGAAACACACGTAGAGCGACTAGAGCGACTTCGAAGCGAAAAACGACTCTCCAAGGATAAAACTGTAATCGCCAGTCATTTTTCGTCCCTCGGATTATCGCGTACCCTCATTCGCGAGATTTTCATTTCCTACGACCATCCGTAAAAAAAAAAAAAGAAAAGAAAAGAAAAAAAACTCTTGGCAATTGGAAAGAAAAGACGCGGAGGCGCCGCGTTCGTCGCGACGTGTAACGCGTCACAGTGTGAGGGGACATCGAATTATAACGCGTTGAATACACCTTGAATATGCATCCCCGTTGCCAATACGGTCGTATTCAACCGCGAATCTGAGAATTGCGTCGCAGTTTCGCACGTGGAAAAGCTTCGATATAGCCGCGGGTATGGCAAACGTCATTAGACCAACCGCATTCGCGGATGCTCCATCGTAAACCGGGATTGTACGGTGGCCCGTTATGAATGGCAAATGTGAGGTCGACGATTATTATAACGACGTGAATGCGCATCGCCCCGGGCCATGGCGAGTATTCAATGACGCCTCCGCGATTCTGCCTACAATATCAGTCGCTCTAATCTCGATTATAGATGCACGCTATGCTCGGAACTCGGCTTAGGGTGTGTTCCTCCTTTGGATTCGATCCAGAGCCCCCGGTGCCGCGGTTCAGTACCGTTTCGCCTTCGTATGAGAGACGTTTAAGTCTTGGATCTGTCGATCAATCGTAGCACATTTTTACCAAACTCCGAATCGAAACGAGTCACGAGAAATAGTGCTTCGTCCCTTAGCTCCTAAGTGGTCAATCGAACGAAGCTACGTCGCTTTTTTTTTTTTTTTTTTTTTTCTTTTTTTAGGTAGCTCAACAGCACGCGAATCTGAATCCAAATTCGAGCGATCGACGAGAAGACAGAGGAGAAAAAATAGGAACAGAAGCGAGCCGAAATACACGGTAAATATTAAATGTATTGAACAAAAATCCATAGCTGAGGGAACCGGATAACTGGAACAGGATGCGACGCGGAAAAAGAATGGAATAAAAAAGTGGGACTGCAACTAAATTACAAAATCCGTCTGCATATTCGATTCGGCGTGCAGTTTTTACGTCACTTCGCGAACACTGTTCAACGAGAAGTGATCGCCATTGGTCTATCGATCGGCCGCTATCGTCGATCGACCAGTCTCTGGACCTCGATCCAAATTAAAATAGCCTTCGAATCAATCGTGGTGCGCATCGCGAGCGAAAAGCGCCCGGATCGCAAACGATCGTAATAAATTGTAATAAACCGCGCGACGATCGAGATCATCGCCGAGCGATAATGATGCAAAGGATTACGAAACGATATAGAAATTAGTAGATAAACCAACAACGATTAAAGCAATCGACCCCCTGCCCCGTTTTCTCACTCTCTTTCCAACCTTGTTTACCGAAATGTCAACGTCATCGCGCCATTACGTTTAATTCCTGTTTGCGTTTGTCGCAAGCCCAGCTCGCGAGTTTCGCGCGAAGTCTCTGTTTGTTCTGATTAAATAAACAAAATCAAAGTATGAACGCTCGAAACTTCTAATTGGACGCTTCAGAATACACGAACTTACAAGCAGATCGTCGTTTAGACCTGATACATCTTGAACGCATATATAGATAGAGAGAGAAAGATATATATATATAT